>JAVHLU010001132.1:0-36841 GCA_036785755.1 Colletotrichum ledebouriae | reverse complement strand
ATATTTTATAGTTATTAAAGTATTATTAAAGAGATATTATATAGGTATATAACTATATATACTATAGTTATAAACCTTATAGGATTATTATAGAACTTTTTAAGATATACCTTCGGTATTCTTACAATATATCCGTCCACTAGGTGCGGGCACCTAATATTACCCCCTCTACTTTTAGCCGCATAGACTAGTTTTATTAAATCGACCCCTTAGGCGCGCGTAGTAGGGCGTAATATACGCGTAAAAGCAGTAGTAAATCTAGCTAAATCGGGTAATATCTATATTAGCTAGTTTTAAGTATATATTTGCTAGGATATATATATATATATTTATATATATAGAGAGTTTTTAAGAAGTTATATATTAATATATTAGTTATCTTATAACGTTACTCTATATTATATAATTTAATAAGTTTTATATTATAACGATAGTATATTATAAATGTATCTTAAGTATATTTAAGATATAGTATATTATAAATATTCTTTTTAGTATATTTAAGATATACTTAAGATATACTTAAGATAAATTTATAATATATTAGAAAAATAAATAAATATATAGATTAGAGTTAGTGAGAGTTAATAGAGTTAATAGGGTTAGTTATAAAGCTTAGAGTTAGGTTAAAATAAGGGTTATATAAGGGTTTACTTTATATAAGTTTATTTAGTATATTTAAAATATACCTAGAGTATATTCAGACTATAAGTTAGAAATATCTAGAAGGTACTTCTAAGTATTATATATATTTTTTATATAAGGTCGGCTTACCCCCTTAAATAAGCCTAGTATATATAGCATACCTACTTAGAATAGTATAATAAGGTAGAGAGGAGTAAAATAAAGGTTTATAGAGGGAAAAGTTAAAATATAAACTAGGTAGCTAGTATTTTAATAGTATTATTTTAGTATTTAACTTAATTATATATCAGAAAAATCTATATTTCTACCTTACTTAGTACGCTTAGGCTACCCTACTAATACCCTACTTTAATATTAATATAATATAAAATAGCTAAAATAATAAGGAAAAGTTATAGAAAGTTATAATTAGTTTATAAAGGTTACAATTAGTTAAAGTTAAGGAGTTAAGGTAAGGTTAGAATTAGGGTTAGGTTATAGTTAGGTATAATAGTATATGTTATTATCGCTATTATTAGCAGGGGAGAGCTCAATACTAAAAAGACACTATTAAAATACTAGCTACTATAAACCAGTTGCTAACAGGGTCTTGGCTGCTTGCGATGCCTGGCCTGGACCGGAGGTGCCGTTTAGGAGGCTTAAAATCTTCCAGTTCCCGACAGGTCACGAAAGGATCCAACTTTGCCCTGTCAAGAACCTCTTTGGAACCCACGTACCTGTCTTTGGGTAGGTACGCGGATAACCAGTGCTTTCCACCGTATGGGGATTCTCACCGACACAACGTGCGATCAGCTTCCACTTCCCTTTTTTTTTCCACATCTCTCTTCTCACGCTCTCACCTTCCGGTCATCACTAACCATGCCCCTGACGCTGATCTCCGCATGCCCCAGCTTCGTCTGCCGCTGTCAATGGAGTTCTAATTAACCCCTCGAATCATTGCAAAGTCGTCAGATGTCAGTTATCTCGCACCAGATATTACACCCTTGTCATACAGCCAGTCCAACACCGCTCAATTCCTTCTTTTGCGGCCCCGGGACGTTCTTCAAACCGCGACCTTAGTGCACCTCGTTACGGGTTAAGGAGACCCTTTTTTCTCTCAATGACGGAATCCGACGACATGATCCTGACACAATCGCTCCAATGAGACAAGACACGCGGTATCCATCATGTCGTGATCCCCGCTTCTATGCTGCTTCGCGAAGTACCACACCTCCTACGTAATTGGCAACTCTGTAATGAGAGTCGATGGCGCTCTACTGTAAATGTTCGTTTCGTTCCGCGTGGGTTGAGCTTCGCCTGCAACATTTAAGAAGCTTCGTTTGGTGTGTGTTGGTAAACCACAACTGCGAATATTGTTTAGTCTCACCAGGTTTTATCAAAGACGAGACCCAGATATCCTCCATCGAGTTATGCCACTAGCGTCCCGAACTCCGTAATCAAGGCGGAAATGTTTCCGTTGCCAATGAAGCTGCAATGTAGATCCTAAGTCTTGCGCATTCAAAGTCAAAGTCGAGAGTGTTTCCTATGGAATAGGTGTACTGAGTGTGCGATATTGGCTTCATTGCGTTTGCAGTTTCGTATGGGGTTGTACCAAAACTTTTAAGCATAGAGCAGAAAAGAATCACAATTGATAGAAGACATAAAAGCCTCTGAAACAAACTGTTAGAGCATATACATAGCTAAAAGTATTTGCATACAGATGAATAAGCAAGCATTGTTATACAGAAGAGGGTTGCATGGAAACCAAATCACACTTGCTAAGAGCAAATACCGAGAGAGAAAATAATTCCAAAAAAACAAGTAGCTGCGCCCGACGTGGGACTCGAACCCACAGCCTTGGGATTTCAGGTGTGATTATACTCACGTTAAAAGTCCCACGCTCTGACCAAATTGAGCTAGCCGGGCATCTATCACGTGATGGATAACGGAAATCCTTCTACTTATAACCCTCACATTCCAATCCTATGGCAGAGCGTCTCGGCTGCCGCAAGGCTTGATATCAGCGTAATGTTACCTCATCGATTCTCCTTTTCTTAAGATGAATATTTTTCTTTTCATGCCCTTTTTTTTTTTTTTGAAGAACTCAGCAGAAGTCATCAAGAATAGCTACACTGTGAACACTTTATTAATGTGAGAAATTTTCCTTCTCTGTGACTTAGCACTCACGGAAAGTGTAACGTTTGTGATTCCTGGGCTTCTCGACCTTTGAGTAAAATGACTGCGAATCGTAGTGATTGAAGGCTTTCTATTGACAGACAGAGACTATGAGTGACTGTAGTGAATGCTCCTGCACTGACAGCAAACTGGCCGACGGTGGACCAAGCCCAACTTCAGCGTGCATGTGAGGATTCTGAAAACGGCTGGTAGCGATACACAAGCGCCGTGCACGTGCCTTTCCCCAGTGCCGCCAACTGGCACTGGTACCCAGTTTCCTACCTGGCCTACCTTACCTTCCTTATTACCTTACCTTGCCTATCGATCTTGATGTGATTAATCGCGGTCCATTTTGCGGCGGAATTCCCAGCTCCTCTGCGTCTGCAGCAACGGCTTACAACGTCGTCCCGACTGCCTCTTCTGCCTACTGAGAACCGCAATTACCCTTACCTTGATATACGCATCTAAAAAGACTTGGCCACGCTGTGCAAAGCTCAAGCTGCTCCTGCTTGACACTCGACCGGTTGCATGGACCTTGGCCTCTGACGCAAAGCTCCGTCGCTGCCGCACCACTTCGTCCTTGCAAGTACACGACGTGAAGGCTGAAGTCGACAGCAGAGAGCCGAGGTCCTTTGCCTACATCATCAACAAATATCTCCATCATGGCGCGAATGTCGAATTCACCGATTCTCTCTCAAATATCGAGTGCGAGGAGCTACGTCGAGCAGATAGTTGCGCTACGGGCGCTGAAGAACGACATTGTCGGCCACGCGCAGAAGAAAGAGCTGTGGGCCGGACTCGGCGTGCTGGAACCCGTCATCAAGATCCTCAAAGCTGCGAGGTCACCGGCCAAGGCTAATGGGAAGGACCCTCGCCCTCACGGCAACCCGCGGTGGCTGAACGAGGAAGAGACAGTCAGGCTACAGGCTCTCCAGCTTTTGGCCAGCTTCGCCAACGGTAGGCCCCCAACAAAGCGCGTCGGTCTTCTAAATGCATGCTAACAGTTCGCTTTAACAGGTGGAACTGCTTTTGTCGAACCTCTTCTCGCTGCCGGTGCCGTGCCTGCGTTGTTGTCGAACATCTGCCCGATCTCGAATGCTCCCTTACTTGTCACGACGGCTCTCCGCGCTCTGCTTAACATTATCGAGGCCGCTTCACTTGCCTCTCCAAACTCACCGGTAGACACACAGGCATTGGCCGAAGCCGTTTTTGCATCTGAACACATCGAATCGTTTAACTCGATAGTGTCGACTGCATCCCCAGCTCCGGCGCAACAAACCCAGATCACATTGGTAGCAAACATAATCAGTAGATTATGCCGGGAGGAGAGGCACCAACTTGCACTAGCAAGCTCCGATGTTCTCGACTCGCTCGCAACAAGACTGGCAAGCATCGCCGTTGCCGAAGGGCATGTTATCCCATATGCTGAAGTTATGGGGCGCGTAGATCGGTTGTCAGATTTTATCCCCGAACCAGCGCCCTCAGTGTCCAATTTGGCACCGATTTTGGAAGCTTTAGCTACTATCATTTCGGATTCCCGTTTCAGAGCATGCATGCTGCTGTGCTCTCCAGCAATCATGGCCATATTTCCTTCGATGAAGTTCACCCCGGCGAAAGAAATCCGAGCTCCCTGGAACTCGCTCGAAGTCAGCGGTCTTGGTCATGCACCGCAACAGAGTCTCAGCGCCATGGATTATCTCCTTCCTGCTATTCCACTGCATCAGGGTCGGATTTTGGGTTTGCAGCAGTCGCATTTCCCTTCTTTAGGTACTTCCGACGCACGGGAGCGGGCACGTTCAGCCGCAAGCAAGTACAGCTCTACGACTTCGGTCTGGGAGGCTTCACGATTCGAGCTGTTTGGTAGTGAGGGAGAGCCCGAGGAGGATCAAGAGAGCCCACTTATCCCATGGCTCATTCTCTTGCTTAGGAAAACTCAGGATCTCGAGCGATTGATGGCTGCCAATCTTCTTACAACGCTCTTCAGATCTGGTTTCGGGAGCAAACACTTCAGGGAGACAAGTCTGGGTCTTCTCGTTGTTCCCATTCTCATGCATATGCTGGATCAACTTCAAGCTTCACCTCCAGTTGTCAAGTCTCCTTTAGTCGACACGGATACAGCACTGAAGTGGACGATATTGGAGCGAACACCCGCGATACTTGCTCGCATGATGACCGACAGCGAACCGCTTCAGAAAGCCGCCTTTGACTGCGGGGCTGTTAAGTCTTTCAGCAAGCTTCTGAAGGATGCCTACGAGCCCATTCCACCTTCAGCGTATGCCAAGGCATGGTCGCCTGAAGCCGATACGGGAATGGACTTGGGAAATACATCCCCCTCGTGTGCCTTAGGTCCTGAGGGGCAGCCTCCACTTCTGGCTCACAGAGTCAGAATGCGTGAAAGCGCACTGAAGGCGATAGGAGCTTTGGCCGGGGGCAAGGACGAGTATCGTAAGGCGTTCATTGAGCAGGAGGTCGTCGCGCATATCGTCCAATCGCTTTGCCCGACCCCTGGTAAGCCATCAAACCCGAAAGACCGTTCTAAGAACAACGAGCCAGATGGACCTGTCTCCGATGCTTCCTCGACAGACCACAATTCTGGGTACGGCAGCAATCCTTTATCGGTACTGATAGCGGGCTGCCACGCCATTAGAATGCTATCGCGGTCTGTTAGCATTTTAAGAACGTCATTGGTCGACTATGCCGTTGCCGTTCCCCTATTCTGGTTCCTTAGACATCCTGACGTCGATGTTCAAATTGCCGCAACAGCTGCGATATGCAATTTGGTCACCGAAGTCAGCCCTATGAGAGAGGTAAGCGGACATCTCGCACGTCTAGTCAAGACATTGCTAATCAAGCCTTCAGGTTCTTGCCGATAGAGGCGTCATGAAGATTTTATGCGAACACGCTCATTCGCTCAATGCTGCCTTGCGACTCAACGCCCTTTGGGCCCTGAAGCACTTCGTTCATGCAGTTGATCCTGAGACGAAGAAGCAGTGCCTGGAAACCCTTGGATCCGGTTGGCTGGTGCAGCTCATCTGTGACGATACCGAAGATGATGCACTGTTCCTGGCCAGGTCGAAGTTGGACAAACATAACGCAGCTGACGCCGGAGACGACATGGACGGTGATGTTGAAATGGATCAAGTAGATCCCCTGTCTAAATCTTGGTTCGGTGCGACCTTGCCACCACAAGATGCAGATGGGAAGCGGTCGGCCAAGTTACGACAGACGGAAGCCAAGTTAGCGGCCCTGCGAGAAGCTGAGTTGAACCCGCTACGGAAAGCTCGAAACGACGATCTTGCCATCCAAGAGCAAGGATTAGATTTTATAAGGAACCTCATCGGTGCGGCTGGTTCCGGTTCAAGCTCGGAATCAGCAAACGAGACGACGGAAATGATTGACTACCTCTTCAGCGAGCTGGGACAGGACAGATTCTTCGACATACTAGCGAGGAAGCTGCAAGCCAAGGTCCTTCATCCCACGTCTAGGCGGTCAGTGGGTTCGGGCACCGGGCGTGCAGCCAGGGTCCTTTACCCGCAGGCCAAAATTATCGAGGCTGTAGTCTTTATTCTGGTGCATATGGCAGCTAGTATTCCCCGCCACCGACAGCTCGTCATTGCGCAGACTGACCTCCTCAAGCTACTTGCAAACCACTTTAACAGTAAGGACAAGGAGGTCAGGGTGGCACTCTGTCATTTGATTAGCAACCTGACGTGGCAGGACGACGACAGCGATGGGCGTGCCTGTGCCCAGCGAGCATACGAACTGAAGAAGTTAGGTTTCCTTACCAAACTCGAGGGTCTAGAGGACGATTGCGAATTAGACGTCAGGGAGCGGGCAAAGAGCGCGGTTTGGCAGATGAAGCAGGTTGCCAGCTACTAGAAGCCGCAGTCGCGCCTGCGTAATCTCTCGTGTGAGAGTGAGTGTACGATAGACGTGCATGGATTTTTTCGCGAGGGGGTTACTGTATACGGTACAACAGTACATGATGAAAGAAGCATTGGCATGTTTGGACACAATGACTTCCTGCGATGAATTGATGCGGCATGGTCAGATCGACAGCTGCGATTTGTCGCGGCCTACTCAAGTCCTGAACCGAAGGGAGTGGGCTGGACACGAGAATATGCCGCTCGAGCTATGGGATAGATCGGTGATTAGGGCTGAATTGGGTGCCTGTGACTTGAATTGCGCGATCTAAGTCTTTCTTTGTTTACGTTGGAGTCCGAGTTGCCCTGGAGATGAGCATGAGAAGTCGCGTTCTTGTCACTACAATAGTCAACATTGGATGCTTGGCAGATTGAGTTCTTACTCATCGACCAGGAAGTAGCTCGATAGCAAATCTTGTTGAAGAAGCGGGCTTATATGCGTCAGAACTTCGGATATAAGTATAGGGTCGCTCCTCTCAGGGGATTCTCAGTTTGGAAAAACCTGGGCTTCTTACGTCACTGACTTCTCGGACATACTTCGAAAATCCTCGGGCCACGCCGAATAGGCTCATTCGATCGTCAAAGGCGTGATATCACTCTGTAATCCCCAAGTTCCCTGTGAGATGCGTGCCGAAACCAGATGGGCCACCGTGCCTGTGTCCGGAAGTCGCGGATAGGTTCGTCTTCCCCTCCATGTGATCTGATGATCATGAGACGGAGGAAGGAAGAAAGCTCTGGAAAAGAAAAAGCTTCGAGGTAATGGCTGGCTCAGCTTCTAAACTGTCTCAGTGCCTCGCAAGGAAAGTTCAGGTATCCACCAGAGGTTCAGTGGGCGGCGCTATGAACTTTACCGGGGTCCAAACCGGGCCACGATCGACGGCAGGGTCGGCGGCACAGGGGTTGTTGGTGGCATGACGAGAAGCTGTGGACCGCCATCATGACAAGGAGCCTATGCGGGATGCAGTCCCCGGGGGGAAGGAGATGGGCATCGAGAAAACGCGTGCTCAATCTCGGGTGCTTCCAGCTAGCGGCCATGGGGGTGGCTTTCGTTATGGCTTACTGTGTGTTCGGTGAAAAGAGACGAATGGAGGCCATAGGGTGGAACGTTGGAGGTGGGGGGAGGTACGCCGTGATACCTTTGTCTCGCAGCTACGGCCTTTTTTATGTTCATACCCCGCCATCATCATGAAACTTGTTCGGCGTGGCTCGATAGCTCTGAGCTCGAGCTCACATACTACTTCTACCATGTAACCAAAAGAAGGTATTGATTGGGTAGGTATGTGCGTGAGACATCTGTTGGTTGAGAGAGAAGAAACGAGTTTCTTCGGGTGAGATGGTGGGAAGAAACATCAACCCTCCTTCCGCCTCATCTCGGCCGGTTTCATTACGACTAGGCAAATATCCCATATGGATAGCCTGGAAGGGGTTCGAAGCGAAGGTCATGTTGCTGGAATCTCGATCTTCCCGAGCGTCCGCCGGTGGACGTCGGCCGGGGAGCCCGGAGAAGCGGATCCTCCGTGTCGCTTGTCGATTGATGGCTCCCTCAGGGACCACGTGTGACGGACATGCAGGCCGCCGCCAAGTCGACTCCATCGCATCCAGACAGACATCTTGAGCATTCGTGTGTTTCGCCGTTGGAATTACCAATCCTCTCAGGGCTCCATTCCCTTCGGACGTCTTGGGATGGTAGCTCCCAACCACTGCCGAACCATGCGGCGTTCCACCGGGTCTCATGGCGCCATTCTGCAGCTTCTCCACCACATCAAGAATTGCCTCTCTTTCGATCCATCGTCCGAGATGTCACTCGCGGGTAGTCTCTGCCGTTCTGGGTGGGGAACGGCGAACGATACGTCTATGCATCTCTCCGGGTGGGCATCTATACCTCCACAAGGATTAAAAACGTTAGCGTTTTACTTTAGCCCATAATATAACCGCATAAATTCCGAATAGCTGATGTTTTTAGAGCATATTCCTCCTATAGAATATTAAGTAGAAGGGATATAGTTATAATAACTAAAGCCTAGTTAATTTTACTATATAATATTATTTATAAATATAGGTTATTAAGTAAGTGAAGGGGGACTTCTATATATTATACCTAAGATAGTTAGTATGGGACGACGCTAACGTATTTAAACCTTGTGGAGGTATAGTTTCCTGCCCAACCCTGCTCGAACTCCCAGCGTTGGCCTTACACTACACCTCCGCAGGCATCTCAAAGGTTAGCGCATCATGGGCCCCACTGTTATCAACCTATGCTGTTTTCTATAACCCCGCTAACAGTGGGACCCCTACCGCACGAACCCGTGAGATGTCTGCGCAGGTGGAGAGGATGAGCCTAATGATCGGTGTTGATGACATTTCTCAGACCTAATAGAACAAGCAATTTAGCCGCTGAACCAAACACCAGATACACCAGAAATCGAGGCTACAGAGAATATGTCTTCATTGGAATTAGAGAAGATCCCCCCGCCCCGCGTGCGAGACTCATGCCCTTTGCCGCCGTATGAGGCAAACGCGATACCTCGTCCGCAGCGTGTCGGCAAAAGTCTGAGGCGACAACGTGATGCCTTACCCAAGCCTGGTCTCCACCCCAACCACGATGTCATTCTCAGGTACTCCTGTGAGTGACTACCGGGGTACCTCCCGGTGCAAGCGGCTCTACTGTAGTAGCGTTCACATAACCTCGAAAACTTTCTGGTCCCATCATCGACTCATCACCCTCCCCACAACACCTCCATTCCCTGGCAACATCTGATTGGCAGCACCGTTGAACAAGCGCATCTCGGTCCACGGTTGATTCCCGGCAGCCCTGGGAGCGGACCTCGTCGGACGCGCAGCGGCCTAGCAACATCCTTCCCTTCACCTCGTGCAAAATCGTTGCATCGGTACCAATTTGGCTTCAACTTGCCCGGGTTCAGAGAAGGTCTCCTGACACGAAGGGCTTTTTTTTTGCGGGGCCAGGACATACTGTGCTTCGAGTTTCGACATGAGCAGAACTTTCTGCGATTCACCTTGCTTTTCTTCTGGTGCATCCGCCCTTGGGAATCGTGACTATGAAGTATGAGGCTTGCCTTGGTGGGCTGGATCCTGGGGTCTTCAGCGCCAACCTCCAATAGTACGTCTTCGTTCGGGCTGATGACGGACGTCGGCGTGCTCGGAGGTGACTGCGACTGTGACTGTGAAGTTGCAGGATGCTGGCTTGCTTTAGATTCTGGAACTTCATGGTATCCCGGCGCCGAGTGGATGAGCGTCCAGTTGTATAAGACCCTCGCCTTGTCCCTCCTTCCAACGCTCACGACTTATCAGAACGTTGGCAGACAACCCAATTCAAAGTTCCTCAAGCCACAATAGCTCTCAGGTCAACCCAATTCCGGCAGACGGGCTAGCACCAAGTAATCCCATATACCATCTCATCTCGACTGAGTTCCATCTACAGTCATGGGTCTAATCTTGAAGCGAGTCAACGAGGCCCTTGACATCAACCCGCCCCCGGCTGTCAAGCAGCGCCTAAGCGTCAATGGCTCCAACTGGCTCTGGACCTGCGTTGCCATCTATTCCTTCGTCTTCGTACGTTCCGCTCACTTCCCCATCCCATTGGCTCCCGCTGACTGACATTTCCTAGATTTGTGTGTTCGTCCTTTCCTTCAAGCCTCGAAGCAACGAGAAGATCTTCCACTACCTCCTGAGCATCGCCCTCCTCGTCGGCGCAATCACCTACTTCTCCAACGCATCCGACCTCGGCTGGTCCCTCGTCTCGGGCCGCCAGATCTTCTTCAACAAGTACATCAACTGGGTCGTCTCCTTCCCGGTCGTCAACGTCCTCCTCGGACTCGTAGCCAACTCCTCGTGGGCCACCATCGTCTACAACGTCTTCCTCTCCTGGGTCTGGGTCATCAGCTACCTCGTCTCCATGTACACTCCGTCCGTCTACAAGTGGGGCTTCTTCGTCTTCGGTACCGTCGCGTACCTCGTCATGGCCGCCTCGACCCTCACCGAGGCCAGCGTCGGCGCCAAGCGCGTCGGTACCTCGGGCGACTATTGGATCCTCGCCGGATACTTCAACCTGCTCTGGTTGCTGTACCCGATTGCCTTTGGTGTCTCCGAGGGCGGCAACAAGATCGGTGTTACTCCCCACTTCATTTTCTTTGGCATCCTCGACGTTCTCATGATCCCCTTCGGATCTATTCTCGTCCTTCTGCTTGCCAGGAAGTGGGATTACAACGCCCTCAACCTCTACTTCACCCAGTACGGCCGCGTTCCTCAAGGCGGCCACTTCCCCGAGAAGTCGGCTGCTCCCGCTCCCGAAGCCACCCCGGCCAAGACTACTGTCTAAATGATATTGACGGCTCACTACGATAAACTTGGATGCCACTGTGCAAAGAGAACCAGTCCTCTATACACTCCAGCGGTTCACCATGG
This sequence comes from Colletotrichum ledebouriae, assembly GCA_036785755.1. Taxonomy (NCBI): domain Eukaryota; kingdom Fungi; phylum Ascomycota; class Sordariomycetes; order Glomerellales; family Glomerellaceae; genus Colletotrichum; species Colletotrichum ledebouriae. The sequence continues at coordinate 25,697 of JAVHLU010001132.1, read as the reverse complement.
CTAATACGTAAGCTGCCATGAGCAGACTTATCAGCATCCCGACAATAACGAGACGAATTGAAATGGAAAGGAAAGCCGCACACTCATTTGAAAGAATTTTTAACCTCGATTGGCGCATAGATCTGGCGGAGTCTCGTTTGGAAATACCCTCGTTTGATTGCATTACGATTCCCAACGAAGTTTTGAACGAGGCAGCAGAATGACGAGCGTGGTAGGCAGGAAGTGCCTGTTAATTTGTAATAGACGAGCAGCGATGGTTTCAGTTGCGAATTATACCGTTCTGATCTATCAGTCGATTCCAGGGAAGGCGTTGATGTGCCAGAGTAACACATAATGTCACTGTCCACTCCCAAGGCCTCGGCGGATCCCTAATTCCAGTTGCTATTAAGCTCCTCCCAACTTACATCGCGTATCGCGTTAGAGATTTAAGGACTTTGTTCTCGTCCGGCTTGACACTGCTGTCCATAATTTTACTGGCACGCTCTCTATTACTTGGACAACCGCTTAGGTTTCGCCCGTTAGAAAAAGGCGTATGGTGGCTCGTCGGGGAATACGTATGAAATGAATCCCACGGAGGGGAAAGGCGCTGAGATGGCAGCATGGACCGCGGAAAATAACAAGGCCCTCAACCATGGTGGGACTCTAACCCAGAGGAAATGCCAGCGCGTGATTCTGACAACTGAGATGTTATATACGACAGGGACTCCACTGCTCGATTTTAAGGAGGAATGGGTAAGTTCATCATTGGTTCTCTCAAAGGATCACAAAGACAACATAGTTCTAGGTATTACTTGCGAATTGAACAATCTCATTGAGCATTGTGGTTTCATAGGGTACGATTTCAATATTCGTCTTGAGTTCTTTGACCCCCACGTTTGTCACGGCCTTTGTACGGAACGAGGGCCGTTCCACACTCTCACATGCTCATTTGACTCTCATTCTCATTGCTCATCCGTTTCTTTCCATTTTGAGCATAAAGAATACCGGGTTTCGAGAAACAAATCAAGGAAATAAGACTGAGGGGCTACCTTTACCGGGCATGTGCGAAGTAGAGCACAAAGCCGCCGTAACACCTCCAGAACTGAGCCCGATACCCGTCCAATCGAGAGCCTTTGGCAACTTGATTCTGAATCCCTTGATATAAATCTCCTCCGGAACCTGGAGGAAATCTAATGGAAGAAACTTTTTGTCTGCTCACTTTTGAATCAAAGATTTGCTCGACGCGTCCCGAAGATTTCTAAAGTTCATAATGAATCCAGGCTTCACCCCCATCAGAACCGCTCCTATCAGATGCCCCGAGACCGGCGTCGAAGAGGAAGCTTGCGATATCTATCTGTCGGATCTACGAGACAATATTTTCGCAAAGCAGGGTGCTCTCGACGGAATTCGCAACCTGACGCGATACAGCAAGGACGAAGCACTGGCTCTCGTAGGCTTCATCAACCGACTCAAGGCCAACAATACTCACCCCGATCTCGTGGGACGGTTTGAAACACAGCTGGACAAGATGATGATATTTATCTGTGTAGGGGACCCCCCCCCCCCCCCCCCCCTTCCTTCCTTCTTTCCCTTCCCCAAGTTCTCTGCTGCTCCGCCTGATTGGTATGGTCGGTTGACGTGTGCATATAGCAACTATTTGTCGAAGGGATTTCGGCTATGGTGAAACAAGATCTTCTCAGCGAGGAGGACGTCCAGGAGCGTGTGAGAAAGAGGAAGTAAACCGAATCCAAGTTCAACTCTGCAACGAAGCTGCTTTTTCTGTCTCGGCTGATTCTTAGTTTGGAGCACTTGGCTCTCTTTGGTTTTATTTTGTTGGCTGATAGCTCCCAGTCGTCGAGTTCGAAATGGCGAATTATCGCAGACCTGTCGCGGTGTCTACACAGGAAGACAGCTCTTTTGTTGAGTCCGAAGATCAGACGTAGACTTCAAATCGACGAGCGGATTTGGCGTTCTGGGGGGACGGTGAGTGTTTGATCATGGTGAGTATATGCCGGGAAGTTGGGCTTGTAGAATATACTGTCTCCGTCATGATGATGGTCTATGTATACAGCACAGGTCATTTATTTTGTATACAGCACAAGTCATTTACCTGAACTTTGTTAGTAAATCAGGACTTAGAAACTTCCTGGAAAGACATCAAGATGAAGAGACCAAAATCAATCCTGCTTACTCTTCGTGGAAGCAGGCAGATCATTCAATCAAAGGTTGCCTTCCTGACCGGAATATGGCTCCAGCGTCCAAGGTCTGCCCTCAGAACTACTTTTAAGTCTGCCAGGCGGTTTTCAAGTTTTTCCAGAGTACAATCTATATCCAGGAAGGATGATTGCCGGTAGCCATCAAGCCCTCGCGATACACTAATTCCATGTGACACAAGTGAAATGTGCTTCTTCGCCGCTCTCTTGCTTCAACTTCCTGTTCAAACGTAGCAGGAAAGCCGAATAAGCGACAGTCATCGCAATCATAGTCATCTAAGCGGTGAGATGGACCCCCGCAGCCCACCGCCATCGCTGCTGGATCCGTCCGCGATGCGCTTCAAACGAGGCGTATCATCGGGCAGGTTGAACGCTCGTGCGGTTGCTCATTATCGTGGAAGTATGTCCACGATGGAAAATGCCATCTTACTTGGTATATCCCACGTAACGAGATAGAAAATGACCAATTGACTTGACAACGCCCCGCTCTGAGAACTTCCTTGCTTGCAGCAAAAGACAGCAGGGCGGAAATTTGCGCCCGACGATGTCGAAAAATTCATATTCGGACGACATCCAATAATCGAACGACGCACACGATGACCTCGTTCACATGATATGCTCAATCGCGACGAATTTTCAATCTCCCTGATGCATCTTTCCAAGGATCTTCTCGACATAAACCAAAAGTGAGCCCACGGTAATGGCGCATTAGTGGTTGGCCAAGCAAGGCTTTTGCCACGAAACCCCCCCCCCCGAAAATACCTGGATATCATCCGCCGCTCTTTCCCGTAGAGGATTCATCAACATTTACCAAAAACATCACTCCACAGAGAAGTTCGAAGATACTCTTAGCTGCACATTTTGCTGAGGAGGTCGTCGCCGATCATGTCGAGGGCAGATCATGCCGTTGACGGGGCATAGGAAGATGAACGCAACCTATTAGACGTCAACGGGTGGTCGTTGAGACATCATGAATCCACCAGGCCCGACAAGATTCAAAAGAACTCAGACGACGTGCCATGTTCAAGGCACATTGTCTTCGAGCTGAAGACTTATTACCCCTTCGACCACAAATGTGACCTTCGTCAAGCTTTGCCGCTTAAGAACTAACCCGAGTCCGCATTTACAAAAGCGAGGAATCAGATATGGCTCCAACTTCCAGGTCATAAAAGCGCTTTGACCCAACTAAGGACGGAAGAACGAAGACCAAAAAAATTAAAAATAAAAAAACCAGCGGAACTCCGCATCGTCACCTCTCAAACCACCAGACTGGATCGCCTGTCGAACACCGAACCAACACCTCTCAAAACCCGAGAGTTTTTCTTTTTCTTCCTTATTGTATTCCCCCATCCGCCTGCCTACCACTACGCTAGAATGGACAGACTTCTGCCTCCGGGAAGTTTGACGTTCCCGATGACCCGCGTCACGACGCGAGACACGCAGTAGTCTCCAGCAGAAGCGAATGAAGCCCACCAAACACATCCCATCCTACCAAGACAGCCGCCAACAAAAAGCAGCGCAGAAAGCAATGTGTTCAACTGCCACAGAATCGAGATCCTGCTCATTCAACACAGTCTCACTCCGCACCCCTTTAGTACCAAGCGTGGGTATCGTGCGCCCGCAGACCCCAATTGGTGGCCGTCCTGCCCGCGTCCCCTTTTTTCAAATTCCACGGGCAAGAGAGAACCCATCCATCGCAGACTCAAAACCCCCGCGCACCCACCAAGCGAACATTGAAAATGATTTTCCAAGTGTACAATCTCCTATCTACGCCAAGTTTGTGCGTTCCTGTATCGGCGTTTTTCTTCTGGCGGCAACTTTAGTGGAGACTTTATTTTTATTTTTTCGTCGGCAATGGCAAACCGCAAAAAGAAAAGCACAAAGGAAACGATGTACATCTCGCAGACAAGTCTTATGTGTTGGCACAGTACAGAAAAAAAGTAGTGCGCCCTTCCCTACATACTCTCCTTTGATGTAGTCCCCCCCTTCCTCCCCACCTCTACCTTGCTCCCGGGAAAACCATGAACGAGTTAATTGCGACAGGTTCATTTGGTGTCACCTGGGATGAATCCTATGAATGGGCATGCGCCGTTTTGAATCAAAAATGTTGGGATGAAAAGCACCATGGTTGAGATGGAACACCTCGCTCTCTCGCGTCGACCGATTTCTCTTACTGGCGCGAACCACGGAACCCTGACGAGGAGGTTTGTGTGGAAGGATCACGTCGCCCTACCGGTTTGCTTTTCACCCAAACACACATACAGACAGATAGAGAGAGGGGGGCGGGACAGAGGGTGGCTGAAGGGAGACACAGCTTCAGCATGCCAGCACCACGGTAGCGATTTCGTTTAGAATGAAATAAATCGAAACGCCATGATGCCATTCGGTGCAACATTTCCCACGGCCTGCCTGCTGCTAGCCGGGGAGGGGAAAACGACTGATTCTAAGACATTATACGCAAGTTTGGGCTTAAAGGACCGCCCGCCCCTCGGGATTTGAAAGGCGTCTGAAGTGCAGACCCCGATCTTCCCAACCCCCGCAGGCTGTGTGGACGGGCAAAAATGTTTCCAATTCTCTACCGCTTCAGTCCTCATTCGTGTTTTTTTTTGTTATTTGCTAGGTGTGCAGAGGCACAATGGCAATAGCTAAGAAGCTGGTTTCATGGAGGACCGGGGATATCCTGTCCTGGAAGGCGGGATCTCGCAGGCTCTCGACATGGCGTGCATGTCTGTGACGGCGTGTCCCATTTTATTTTGGGCTTCAGCCTCAGCGACAGAATAGTAGAATCAAAACTTGGTGAAGCTTCATATTGACTGGACGCAAATGCAAGCGGCGTTTCCTAGTCGCGAAGGTCTCGGCTGCCATGTTCCCCACAGAAGGAGCGTGCATGGCTCAATCAACACGCAGGAAAGATTCAGTGTGTCTGAGTTGGCAATAGCAACATCAGACGTGACCAAAGCGTAACTGTTTTGCCCTCGCGTATTTGGGCTATCTTACCGTTCATTCCAACGCTGTGTGACCGCGACGAGACATTTTGAGGCTTCGATGATACGCTACGGTCACCACACGTCCCAAACTGTCGAAGGAGGGGAAATTCGAGATGGTTGGTACTGAAGAGATGATCGTGAACGATCTGGACATGCTGTTCAATGGTAGGCAACAGCAGTAGTCGCGACCAACCAACCGCCGACAACTTGAAAATCGGCATTAACTTCATCAGCTTCTGTGCCAGGTTACACGGCAGCCAGTCCATCGAGAGCTTTGAACAGATGGACGGCAGCGAGAGTAAATCGAGATGAGGCTGCTCGGGAGATAACATGCAAGATTGTTCGATGGTGCGTCTTAGATGGTGAGGTCGCCTATCCGCTTGCTAATATTGCATCTGCGCTTGGCCGTTGAGCATCCTTCCCTTGGGTGGTATTGTCTCACACGCATGGGAGGGCCCTGGACCACGCGTTGCAACTCCGTTCACCGCAGACCGGGCCAAGCTCAACTGCGGCAACGCTGTAGATTTAGTTAATCACGCGTCTTCTGAAAGATGGTCGATCATCTTGAAAAAGACCACGAGGCAAGAGCAGGAGCGGGCGTTGGTTCTGTGCCTCACGTCGCCTATCGGTATATTTCCGTAAAAAGAAGTGATGATTGCCTGGCAAACATGACGAACAAGGCTTCGTATGTGCGTGATTAGTGTCGACGATATTCCCGTGCCAGCGGCGTGGGATTGCTGATGCTATACCTTTCCGTCGGATTTGGGCCTGATTTCTCTTGCTTCGCGTGGCGTCCTTGTCCATGCTTTTGATAGGTTTGTTAGGCCTTACTCTACAATCGACCCGTGGGTGTTTGTGGATCAGGCGCTGTCGCTTGGACGGTTGCGAATGCTCCGAAATGTCGAACAGAGTGTGGTTTCTCTCGTGTGTCTGATGATGAGTTCAAGCTTTGCCATGTTGACGTTGTCATGGCATCCTCGACGTGAAGGCCCATCTCACGATAGTCCTCGTCGTAGGGGGCGGGTTTGAGTTGGGCACCACATGCGTCAATGACGGGAGGTAGCAATCATCAAGTGGATCTTAGTTATCTTCGCTTAACAAAGGTGCGGGTCGAGGTCGCATCCGGATGGATCAAGAAAGAAGGAGGGTTGCAGGGCAGGAGACGCAGGGGACCCGCAGGCACTATAGTGCAGTGCCAGTCGACACTGTCCATTCGGCTGGCATCAGGGGAGGGAAAGGTAACGAAGGAAGGAAAAAAAAAAAAAAACAAGAGAGCAAAGGAGAGGAGACGCTGCTGATTGGAAGGGTAGACGAACGAACGTTCAGGTGGATCCACCTGGAACCAGGTGGATGCAACAATCGGGGTCCAAGGTCCAGGGCAGAGCGGCTTCCTCATCTCTCTCTTCCAAAAGGGGTAAGCAAGCGATGGCAAAGGGCAACAGTGGGCTCTCCCCGGTCTCTCCTTCTTTCCTAGGCGGGAGGTCGTGCTTGCTGTGGATTTGGCTTGTCCTGGTTCCGCGCCGGCTAACGATGCTCAGGCCGCTGGGTGAGCGACGATTCCCGTAGCGCTCTCCGTTCCGCACTTCGGGCACTCTGAGAGTCTCCACCGCTCGCCTCCATTCCATGCTGCTTGCTGGCTGGTGTCCACTTCGAAATCCGAGGACAAAAATAAAACTAAAAAACTCCAACGCGGACGGGAATGGACACGCAGCCCAAGCCCCCAAATTCAAGGAGTTTGCAGGAGTCAGGATATCTGCCCCCGGCCTCTGGACGGGCCCTGGCACCCAGGCCCGTGGCAAGGCCCTTGACATCCAAGGCATTTTCCCACTCTAGGCCGCATTGCCCGTCGTCGCCGGGCCCGCTCCTCCTGAAGTCCTAGTCCTCCCTTTCTGACTGTTTGGTGGAGTGGTTCTGACGGAAGACATCATTCTTTGAGCGGCCAGAGCATGCTCAAACGTCAGCACCACAAATGCCGTCGCATCACACCTCCAATGAAAGGCCCATGGTGAGCCGCGGCGTTAGCCAACGGCAAGCCAATGGGAAAGCGCTCAGCTGCTTCCCTTTGCTTTGGGATGGCACTGGCACAATGCTATGGATTGCATAACGAATCCAAGACACCTCCTCATACACTCTAACCACTCACATCAGCATCTCGTCTCCCTCATCTCCCTCAGCACCCGAAGCTACGGTCCTGGACACGGTGGACAGAGCGCCGTTCATCCATGTCTACGGTATTGGGAGTGGCAAAGCACTTGTGCCCGCCGCAAGCCAGCTCATACTGACACGGTGCTGGGTAGTCTGCGCTGCAATTATCTCCCTCAGAAAATCCCGACCCAACATTGTGCCCTCATGTCCACTCCACAAGGTTGACAGCCTGTACCAAAGCTGACCACAGGTGAGTGAACATCCAGGCGCGTTTGCGTTTGCGTTTTCGTTTTCTCCAATCTGGCACAACCCTCACAAATCCATCATGCTTTGGGGGTGATTTAGCTTTTGCGGCTGCCGTGCATTGCATTGGCATTCCCATCTCCAAAGCGCTGCCTGGTCGAAAAGACGGGATGAATCTCAACCACATCTTGGCAACTTAAACGTTCGGTCCCGACGATATCCACAAGTCTCCGTAACGCTACGACGGCTCCTTATCCGCAAAATCGCCGACATTAGAGCTCCTCTTTTGACGAGTCAACGAGTCAACGACAATGGACGAGCCCTTCGTTGCCGGCTGCGACTTGGCCGTCGGCCGCCCGGCAAGTGCAGGGTTGGCAGCTCTACCAGAAAGCGTCGCACCCACGACGCTGCATAATTTCTCGGCTTCACTCTGCCTGCGCTCTCTCTATGGGAATGGTCAACTCTACGTCAGTACTACCCCATGCTGTTTGCTTGTCAAGAATTGGCCGAGACTCGACCTTCCTATTCATCATATGATTCATATCCAAATGGCCCCCAAAGGCGACAAGAATGATCCGTACATGAGTGTATCTGGCACGGTGTGCGATTCTGCGTCCGATTCCGAATCGACACTCATTCCCGTCTACCCCTTACCCCACAGTCCCCCGTGTACCCTCACCCTAACCATTCTCAGTTCGACTATTAGCCCGATAGCCCGACCAATGCTAACATGAATAAATCTCCTACGTGGAGACCGAGGGACTCGGCAAATGTTGATCACTCGGAACAGCCCTTGACTTGGAGCGTCTAATTCTGTCCACCGCGGGTGCACTATTCACATACATGCTTATTTTCGATTTCAACAAGATCCGAGCTGGCTGTCGAAGGGTACCGACCACCACAGACGGCGAGCTGAGATGGCGATGGTCACGCGTTACCTTGTCTATACGGCCTCGACTTACAGAAAGCTTCACAAAGTCTATTCCATACCCTATGACGCACGTCCAGACGGGCTATAAGACTGCAGTGCTGCGTTGCCGGAGTGTTCGTCATCCGTCAAACGCGCGAAGACCGGGAACGGTTGTTCGGGTGCTACGGCGTCTCTGAGGGGCCGATAAATAGTGCCACACGACGCCACACGACGCCCCCACATTAGGAGGTCTCTGCTACGTAGACTAGATAATACAAGAACTTACATAATATATAACCCGACCCCACTAGTAATAGCGACCTAGTAGTATAACCCTAGTTAATTAAACGACTACTAATCTCATTATTGAAATTCCACTACTATATTAAGCTACTATTAGAATTATAATACTATATACCCCTACTAATTACTATATTAAACTATAAATTTTCCTAATAATAAACTATTACTACTTTATTTACTAGTATATAATTAACCTCGCTACTTAATTTAACTTCACCTAACATATAACTTATAATAAAATAACCCTAGAGTATTAAATACCTAGCTATCTAAGTTCCCTATATCTACTCTCTTAAAAGTAAGATAACTACTACGTTTTTACTATATATATCCTAGCTATCCTACTATAGAAGAAGTAACTAATAATAACTAATATTAAGTACTTATTTTACTTTATTATAATAGTCTTAATAAGGACTTTTATAATAGTTCTAATAGTAAATTAATTAAACCTAACTTCCTAATTAAGTAGCTTAAAGAGAAGAGAGGTATTTAAAGTACTTATATAGTAATTACCATAAAGAAATACTCTAACTATATCTAACCTATTAATATAATATAAGATATAACCTAGCTACCTTTATTACTCCTAACTAACCCCTATTCTCTACTAAACTAACTATATTATAGTAATCTAAAACCTAGTATAATAAAGGACTAGATTACTCCCTACTGGCTAATAGTTTATTAAGCCTAACTAACGCTTTTAATAGAACCTAACTTATAGACTTACTACTTATACCTAGTATTAAGCTATAAGGAACAATAGCGGGTATAGGATATAGAGCTAACGCTGTTAGTAAAATATCAGCGAATTAGTAGTAAATATATATACTCTTAAGAAAACTCTATAAGCTAGAGACTTAGAAGGTTAAGTAATAGTTTAATATAACTATATATACCTATATTTTAGTATTCTAACCTTTCCTAGTTTAGGCCTATAGTTATAGTCTTATAACTTTATTACTTTTACCTCGATTTAAGAAACTAGCGCTAGTTAGAATATCTAAAATAAACTAGTAATAATATACTAATAAATTAGTAACGGAGTTTAATTATAATAAACTCTAGTATTATAGCGCTAAGTTAGACCTCCCTGAATTTCAGGTCACGTAACTTGCGAGTTATATAACTTACGGGTTACGTAATTACTAAGCAACTCTTTAGCCTTCTAGGGCTACGCTAGCCTATAGTTAGACTTTCTCCTTCTCTAATATAGAATCTACTTAATATAGCGCAATTAAAGTATATTAACTTTTACCTATTTGCTATTCGTAATACTATTCTACGTTTATCTATCTATTCTCTAGAGATAGAAGTATAATATCTTAACTTACTACTACCCTAACCCTATTAATTAACTAATATAAGTATAATACCTAACTAAGCGCTAAGCTAACTAATCTATACTAACTAACTAACCTAAAATTAATTAATACCCCCCCTCTACTTTATTATTAATATACTAAATAAGTTATAACTAGCTAGCTATAGCTATAAGGCTATAACTACGCTTACGCTTAATACTAAATAGCTCCTAGAGCCTTATATTAAAACCCTTTAATATTACTATACCGCGCTATCTAATTATAATACTCCCCTATATAAGGACCTTAAGGTTTTTAACCTAAATAAACCTATATATAAGTAGCCTATTAAAGGCCTATTTATAAACCTTAATATAAAGGGATATAAGAGCTTAGCTTAGAGCGCTATTACTAAGCTATAGAAGTTCCCTAACCTCCTTATTATTAACTATAATTACCTAGGTAAGGGCTAGAAGATTACCCTTACCCTTAATAATATAATATAGCTATTTTAAAATAACCCTAATTTAACCCTTACTTAGATTTAAGACTAGCTTATAAAAAGAGCTACTTAAGGTATTAAGTCTTAAGCCTTATATACTAGATATATTACTATTAGTAATAACTTTTATATACTATATAATATAGCTCTATACCTAGAATATAAAAATTAAGAGCTCTAGGAGCGCTTAGAGGATACCTATACTACTATTAATAACGCTAAGTAATCCGCTACGCTTAAGTATTATTAAGAGGAGTATAATTAGGCTTAATATAACGCTACTACTATTATAGAGGAGTATAATAAGGCAAGGGATACTAATAAAGCCCTGCTTTAGCGTTTTAAATATAATATAACTACTACGCTCCCCCCTATAAGCCCTCCCTCTAGTAACTATAGCGCTATGCTTCAGGCAATCCTTAATTAAATAATATATCTCGAGAGTTAGGTCTACTCTAGCTTACTTATATTAACTATTAGCTATAGTAATACCTGCTTTACTAAGATACTTAAAGTCCCTATTTTTATAAGTACTAAGGGTACTAATCCTAAGTACCTAAAGTTTAATATCTAGCTTTTTTATATTAAGATACGCCTTAATAGTAAGGAGTACTATAATAAATCTTAAGATTTTAAGTATATACTCTCGCGCCTTAGAGGAACTACTTATAATATTCTATCCCCTCTCTTCTTAAGTAACCCCTTTTAAATTATTATAGCGGAATAGCTTATTAAAGAGCTAAAGGGTATCTTTATAAACCTAGTTTAGTATAATAAGGCCTAGACTAAGCTTAATACCCTTATTATCTTATTTAAGGATATTTAAGTTAAGTAAGTAACTTTTACTAAACTTACTTATAAGGCTAAGCTCCTAGAATCTTAATAGCGCTAGAAGTTCTATAAGAAATTACTTACCTCCCTCTAGAATTAGTACTCCGTTTATTATATAAATAGCGCCCTTAACTTCTAGGATTATATTACCTGGGTCTATATTATAGCTTATATTATAGCGCCTCCTAATACCTATTTAGCTAACTAAATTACTATATAAGGCCCTGCTCTAGTAGCCTGCGCTAAACCTTCTAGTAGAGGGAACCCTTATGCTTAAGCTTATACTAACTAAGGCTATATCCCTGAGGCTTTATATAAGAAGCTCTATAACTAGAGCGCCTACTTTATCTATAGTAATACTAGCTATACCTCGCGGGATTACTCCTATAAGAGGGCTAGAGCTACTATAAGTATTACTAAGCCTACTAAGGCTACTAGTAGCATTCTAGAGCTAGTAAAAAACTAGAGCCCCTAGCAAGAATAGACTCCTTACTAGGGGAGACCTAAAGAGATTAGTAATTAGTAATAGTATCTATTAACTTATAATAACTAATTAATAGCAAGCCGCTAGAGAAAGAGTTAGTCCTAGTTTATAATAGATATAATATTCGCCTTAAGGCCCTTCTTAATACTAGAGTAAATAGCTATGCTTTTATAAATACTTATATAACCCCCTTATTAAGGGATTTTTACTATACTAAATATAATAAGCTATAGTACCTTATTCTAGCTACTAGTTTTAATAGAGAGCTATTAGATATTATAACTAAGGTATAGATAACCTATATATAAGTAGACTGCTAAGAATTAATATAAATACCCCTCCTCTAACTTAATACCGGGAGATATAACCTTATCCTTAGCTACTTATAGTTTAATTACTATAATATTAGCATAAATATACGCTATTAGCGCTTATACTAGCTAAGTAATACCCCTATAGCCCGGGACCTCCCCTAAATAATTATATAAGATACTAAGGACCTCCTCTAACCTACTAAAATTAATATAGAATACTAACTTAATACTAAATGCTATTAAGCTACGTTTAAAGCTAAGGAATAGCTATATAATACCTAGAAAGCTATAGTAAGTAAGATAAAAGCCCTTATAAAAATTCTATAATAAGGTAGCGCGCCTAGGGACTTAGGATATAATAATAACTTATAGAAGATAAATATAGCGTTAAAGGGAGTATTAACTATAGGCTAGACCTAGCTTATATAGTATTAGAAGCTTAAACCCCTTACCCTTAAGGCCTAGTAAGTAAGGAGAAATCTTAATATAGCGCTTATTAGTACTATAGGGTTTAAGAGGAACCTAAGATATACTAATATTAAATTAGGTTCTATATTACTATATAAGCTTAATCTAATAATTATAAATAAGCGAGAGGAAGAAGAAAGAGGTATTAGCTTGCTAGAGGTTAATAAAGCTAAAAATTAATAACTAGTTAAGGAGAGACTCCCCCCCTATCTTTAGGGCTAGAGGGATTATTTTAATAAAATAGCTAGTAACGCCTTACCTCCTTACTACTCTTATAACTACTAGATTAAACTAGAGCTTAGTATAAAAGAGTAGCTAACTTTCTACTTATTATGTAAGTAATTCTTATTAGAACTTAAGGCTACTTAATAATATCTCCTTAAGAACTTAAAAAAAAGGCTTTATAATACTAGGTAATACTCTATTTATATCCCTAGTACTATTTATTTAAAAAGCTAATAGATACTTAAGGTTTTATATTAACTTCTAAAAGCTAAACGGATTTATTAAGAAGGATTAGTACTTACTACCCTTAATAAATAAAACGCTAAGTTAAATTAGCTAAGCTAGGTTATTTATAAAGATCGATATTTACTAGGCGTTTTACTAAATCTATATTTATTCTAACTTAGAGGACTTAATAACGTTCTATACCTACTATAGCTCCTATAAGTATAAGGTTCTACCCTTTAGGCTCTATAATAGCCTGGCGACGTACTAATAATATATAAATAATACGCTTATAGAGTACCTAGACGACTTCTATATAGTATATATAGATAATATCCTAGTTTATTTAGAGGACCCTCTCTAGTACGAAGAATACGTTAGAAAGGTCCTTAATTAGCTATACTAAGCAGGGCTTTAGGCTAATATTAAGAAGTGCGAATTTAGTATAACTATAACGCGCTACCTTAGGTTTATTATTATAACTAAAGGGATTAGTCCTAACCCTAAGAAGGTTTCTATAGTAAGGGACTAGTAGCTATTAACTATAGTACATAGCGTTTAGTCCTTCTTAGGGTTCTATAACTTCTACTACTAATTTATTACGAATTATAAGAAGATCGCTAGGCTACTTATTAAACTTATAGCTAAAGGCGCCTAATTTAACTTTAATAGCGATTATATAGTAGTATTTATAATACTAAAAGAGGCCCTAATATTAGCCCCTATCCTATACTATTAGAAGCCCGAACTACCTACCTAGGTTAAGACGGACGCCTCTAAATTAGTTTATATTACTACCCTCCTCTAATAATAAACTAATAATAGCCTATAGTACCCTATAGCCTATTTCTTAAAGATAATATTACTAATAGAGATAAACTACCCTATCTATACCTATAAGATAATAGTAATTATTCTAATACTAGAGGAGTAGAGGGCTAAACTCTCTATAGCTACCTAGCGCTTCGAGGTTATTATAAACTACTAATTACTACTCTACTTTATAACTAAGTAGCTCTTAAATATCCGCTAAGCCTACTAGTTAGGTATCTTAGCTAGGTTTAACTTCTATATCTAGTACCGCCCGGGGTATAAAAACGTGCTAGCTAATACCCTCTTATAGAAGAATAAAGACCTCTAAATATAATAAGCTATCTATAAGTCTAACTATACCTAGGTACTACTACTACCTACCTACCTATCCCTAGAAATAATAAGTAAACTATACTAACTACTTAAATCCGCTCTAAGTCGCCTTATAGTAACTATTAATACTCTAGAGCTAGAGGATAAGTTAAAAGGTTACCTCCTAGTTAAGTATATCCTTTAGTTAAACTATAAACCTAATATATTATTACTTTAGCTATTAAAAGTACTTATAGCTACTTAAAAAGAACGCTAGAGAATATAAGAAGGGCTTCTAACTATAAATAGGAAGCTTATAATACTAGAGGAAGAAGGCCTACGTATAAAGTTAATCTATAAAGCTTATATTTAGAGACTTATAATATACCTAGGTTAGAATAAGACTATTAAACTCCTAAAGGAATACTACTACTAACCCTACCTAACTACTAATATTAAATAGTATATTTATAATTACTATACCTACTACTAAGTATAGAAGCTAAGAGATAAGCCTCTAAGCGAGTTAAGACCCCTACTAATACTAGACTACCCTTAGGAGTATATTATAATAGATTTTATATCCTACCTACCTAACTACTATAAGTATAATAACGTATTTATTATAATATACCGCCTCTTAAAGAAGATAGTCTCTCTCCCCTACTATAAGACTATTATAGCGCGGGACCTTATATAGTTATACTATACTTATATCTTCTAGTATATAGGTTTCCCTATTATAATTATATCTAATAGGGGTCCTTAGTTTACTTCTAACTTCTAGAACAAGCTCTATAAGATATATAGTATAACTATGTAGTTAAGTATAGTAGGTTATACTAAAACTAATAGGTAAATAGAAATTCTTAACTAGTACCTAACTTAATACTTATACCTATAGATAAACTAATTCTAGGATAACTAGAGCGAAATACTCCCTGCTATAGACTTCGCCTAAGTAATATTACTAAATAAAACTATAAGGCTTATACTATTTAAAATCAAGCGAGGATACCTACTATAAATAGGTTTTAACTAGGACTAATATATATAGAAGCTCTTAATAACTAAGGAAAAGATTAACTAGGGCAACGCCTAGTAGTTAGTATAAAATCTCTATAGCATTTAGGATATTATAAAAGGGAATATAGCTATAGCCTAATAATATTATACCCGCGCTATAAATCACTACTACTAACTTAATAACTTAGCTATAAGTAACTCTATTTATATATTAATAGAGGGATAGCGCTAGGAAAACTCTTTAAAGTTATTAATACTATAGGATAGCCTATAGCTAATTAAGGCTATAGGGCCTAGGGGGATATAGATACTAGACTTACTAAAGGAATATAACTACTACCCTATATTCTACCTAAGTAAGCTCTAGAAAGCTACTAGTAATCCTCTTCTAAGCTAGTTTAAAACCCTACTACCCCCTATTAAGTTTAATTATAGGCTAGAATACGAGGTTATATATATAACTACTAGCTAGTTATACTAAGGATAGTTATAATATTATACTAACTAGAAGGGTTATAACTACGATCCTACTTAGTATAATACTAAGAGTTTTAAGCACGCCCCTGCGGCGCTATAAGACTTCTATATTACTAACCTAATAGTAATAGGACTACTAAAATATCTTTTAGCTTAGCTCTTAGCTACTATGCGAGATAAGGACCCCGCTACTATGGATAATAATAATACCCTAGCGTAAGTATAGATAGGGAGGATACTACTAGGGGAATGCTTATATAGTAATAGATTAGTTACTATAGATAGTAATACTAGTAAAGGGGGGGGGTAATATTATAGCGCTAAGTTAGACCTCTCTAAATTTCAGGTTATATAACTTATAAGTTATATAACTTACGGGTTATATAACTTACGGGTTATATAATTACTAAGCGACTCTTTAGCCTTCTAGGGCTACGCTAGCCTATAGTTAGACTTTCTCCTTCTCTAACGCAGAATCCACTTAATATAGCGCAATTAAAGTGTATTAACCTTCGCCTATTCGCTGTTCGTGCCACTAGGCTAAGTATATATAATATAACTAATAGGGTCTTAGCTAATATAATATAGGTTACTCGCTAAGCCCTAAGATATAAGGAATATAGCGCGGATACTATAGTAGGGGGATAGATAACCCTAGTAATAATATAGTAGGAGAGATAACCCCGAGGGGGTAGGCCTAGTCCTAGATAGCACTAGAGTAAGTAGACTTACCCTCGCTTAGTAAATAAATAATAAGTAGTAGCTAGTAGGGTACCTTACCTAAGACCCCCTAAGAAGCTAGCGTCTTAGGTATCCTTACCTAAGTAATAGAATTACTATAGAGATAGTAGGAGAGTCTTATAGAGTAGATATATTTATAATAGTAGTAATATAAGGAATAAACTACTACCCTATTATAGGAACTTGCTAACCGCCTAGTAATAAGGTACTTATAGAGAGAATATAAGAAACCCCTTATATATAACTATTATACTATAAGTAAGGATTTTACTATAAACTAAGTTAGTAACTAGATCTAGGTAGTTAAAGATAGATACTAATTATATACTAGTAATATACTAGAGTAATAGATCTAATAAGCGCTTATAAAGATAAGTATATCCCTATAGACCTAGTAGCGATATTATAGGGCTAGGCTAGAAGGAGACCTAGCTTAGGCTAATCTTATAGTATTTATTTACTAATAATATATTAACTTAGAGCTTTAAGAGCAGAGGTATTATAAAAAGCTAGATATAATAAGATAGAAGGAGATATACTTACTAATATAGTTCTTAATTAAATAGTTAGTAATATATTAGAACTTAGGTATAGTTAGTATAGAAGATAGTAAGGCTAAGGCCTATATATTATACTTCTAACTAGCCCCCTTTCTATATAGGGAGCTTAAATATTAGAAAGTTAAAATATAGAAACTAAGGGATATAGCTATAGAAATAGAATACTTATAGGAGATATATTACTAATAGGGTAGCGAGACCTTATAAAGCGAAAGTAGGAAGTAATATATAAGTAAAGAGTATATACTAAGAGCCCCCCCTATAGCGAGAGCGAGCTAAAGGGGGGGCTAGTAAAGCTCTAGCAATAGAACTACGCGAGGTATCTAGAGCTTAATACCTTACTAACTAGTTAGTAGTATATTATAGGGATCTAATAGGGGCTAGCCTATATTTAGCTCTAATATATAACCTATGACGTCTAACCCCTTAGTATATTTTAGCTATAAGAAGAAAGGGTATAAGAGGGTAGATTACCTAAATAAATAATAAAATATAAATAAAACGCTAGTAGAATATTAAGCGTTTATTAAGAAAGCGAGGGTTAATCTAATCTAATTTATAAGGGAGGTTAAGGAACTTAACTTATTAGAAAATAAATAAGCTAGGGGATTATACTAGTAACCCCTATACTTATATTAAAACTAAATACCTTCCTAAGGGGAGATATTATAAAGGGATAGGTAATTATTCTCTAGAATATTACTAAATAAGAAGTAGTAATAGATATAGATTCCTATTCCTAAGTTAATATTATTAGTAATTGACTAGTAAAGTCCTTATAACTATAACCCGTAGCGGCGCGCGCCCCTATATTAGAGGGGTTTAATAGGTCCTCTATAATAGGCTAGAATACGTACTAGTTAACTTTCTTCCTTATTAACTTAAGGGGATAAGTAAGGAAAATATAGTAACTCTTTACTAGGGCTCCCCGCCCTAAAGGAGCAGGGGACCTCCTCTTATTATAATACTCTATAGGAAGGGAGGGTATTATAATTAATACCTAGATAAATACCTAGGGATATAAGCGCCTTAGTATTACTAAGCTATTAGTATTTATATAAGAGGTTATTAAGAATAGCTAGAAGGCCTATATTATATTTATATTAGGGAATATTACCCCCTATAAGCTACTAATAGAGGCCCTAGGTAAAGGGGATACCTTATAAGGCGAAGTAGAATTACTACTAGAGCTACTTAGTAGATAAGTAATATTTAATAAGTAGTTAGTAAAGGAATACCTAGCCCTAGAGGATATAAAATATATTATTAACTTAGTTAAAGAGAAGAAACCTCTATATAAGCTTATCTACTTATTAAATAAGTCCTAGCTAGAGGAGCTCTACTAATATATTACTAATAACTAAGTAATAGAATAAATCTAACCCTTAATAAGTAAAGTAGGCGCCCCTATTCTCTTTATACTTAAGAAGGATAGATCCTTATACCTTTATATAGATTATTAAGGCTTTAATAAGGTAATACTAAAGAACTAATATCTACTCCCCCTTATTAATAAGCTATTAGATAGGCTTTAGGGAGCGAAATAGATCTTAAAGATCGACCTTTAAGATATATATTACTATATCTATATTAAGCTAGAAGATTACTAAAAAATAGCTTTTAAGACTTATTATAGGTATTTTAAATATATTATTATACTATTTAGACTTATAAACGCCCTAGTAATATTCTAGGCGTATATTTACTAAGCGCTTACCAAGCTACTAGAGACCTATTATATTACTTATATAAATAATATTATAATCTACTCTAAGATAAGAGAGTAATATATAAAAGACCTTTACTAAGTACTCTATAAGCTTTACTAGAAGGTATTATATACTAAGCTTAGTAAGTATAAGTTCTACTAATAACGAGTAGAGTTCCTAGGGTATATTATTATACCTAAAGGTATATTAATAGACTAAACCTATATCTAAGCTATTATTAAATAGAAGCTACCTAAGATATATAGGGAGATCTAAGTCTTCCTAGGATTCTATAATTTCTACTATAAGTTTATTATAAGCTATTTAGGTATTATAGCCCCTATAATATCCCTACTAAAGGGTAGTAAGAATAGTAAGAAAGGAAGCGAATTTTACTAGCTAGAAGAGGCTTAATAGGCTTTTAAATAGCTCTAAGCTACTTTCTACTTAATAACTATTTTTTAATATTAAGACCTAACCTATAAAATAAGGGTTAAAATAGATACTTTTATAAAAGCTATATCTAATATCCTATTATAATATCTTAATAGCTAGTAGTAACTAGTTACTTATTATTTATAGAAGCTTAGTAATACTAAGTAGCGTTAGGGAGTAAGCTAATAGGAGCTTCTTACTATAATTAAAAGCCTAGATTACTAGGCTTATTACTTTTAAGATATATTAAAAAGGTTTATAGTCCTAATAGATTACTAAGCGCTAAAGGGGGTTATTAGTATATTAGCATAGGACTTTTAGGAAAAGCTTGCTAGATAGGTATATAAACTCTTAGTATTTAACTTTAACCTAGAGTATAGGTTAGGGGTTATAAACCTAGTAAATAGGCTATTTAAGAAGCCGGATTATATAAAAGGGGAGGTAAAATATAATAACATACTCCTAACTCTAGCGAGGAAGCTAGGGTTTATTAATAACCTCCTAGTAGACCTCTAAATAGGTATTACTACTTTATAAGGTAATATAGAGACCTTAAAAGTATTTATTAACGCTATGAGGGCTAGTATAAAATAACGCTCCTTCTAAATAGATAGCTCTAGGGGTAGAGATACCTTAGTCTCTAGTTAGTATAGCGCTCTATAATATACTAATATTACTATAACTATAATAGCTATAATAACCTAATGCTAAAGAGTAAAGGAAGATATAGAGAACGCTTAGCGAGAGGTTATTAACTTAGAGGACTTATTTAGAGCTTAGGTTATTATAATATAGTAGTATATCCCACGCTAAGTTATAAGGGAGCTTATAATAAGTAAAATAGTATATAGTTAGTAACCTTTTAAAGCGATAAAAAGTCTCATCTGCGGACTATAAGCTAACAACTTATACTACTAGACCTAATTAGAGAGGGCACGCGGACCGGCTAGCGATTATAGGGGCTATATAATTAATAGCTATAGAACCTTATTCTATAAGGTAAGGTTAGAGATACCCTAGGAGAGGTCCCTAAGACTTAAAATCCTTTGCTAATACTATAACGACTATAGAGCGGGTTATATAGGGGTAAATAAGACTACTAAGTTAATCTCGAGGAAGTTCTACTAGCTAAACTTAGCTATAGATATATATAATTATATTATAAGGGGCTATATATACTAAGGGATCTAGGTTCTAAGGTATAAGCCCTATAGAAAGTTATACCTACTACCCCTACTAGTATACTTATTTTAGGAAATTAGTATAGACTTTATTACTAAACTACTACTAAGCTATTAGTATAAAGGTAGGGAGTATAACGTAGTTCTTATTATTATATACTAAATAACTAAGTTCGCTTTATTTATCTTTATAATAAAGTAGCTAATAACTACTAAGTTAGTACAGATTATTTATAAATAGGTTAAGTACTATTTTAATACCCTAGAGGGTATTATTAGTAACTAAGATAAGCTCCTTACTAGCTAATTTTAAGAGGAATTTATAAGAGAGAGGGCTATTAAGCGCTACCTCTTTACTATATATTACCCCTAGACTAATAGGTAGTCTAAAAGGATACACTAGATATTAGAAAAGTACTTATAAGTATACGCTAGCGACTTACTATAAGAATAGGCTATTTAGTTACCTAAGGCTAAGTTTATATATAATAATAGTCGCTATAGTACTACTAGCTACTTACTAATAGAGGCCCTATATAACTATTACCTATATTACGTAGAATATATAATCCCTATGAATAGGGTTATAATATAAAGCATAAGGGAGCGAATTAAATATATCTTAAGCCTTTATAAGAGGGCTTAGGAATAGTAGTAGAAGGCTACTAAGATATAAGCTAAGTATTATAACGCGAGGTATAAGGAATAGACCTATTATTAGGGATAAGTCGTTAGGCTATTAATAAAGAACTTCTAGTTTAAGAATAAAAAACTAGCGCTTAGGTTTATATAAGTAGCTATTATAGAACTAATTAGTACGTAAGCTTATAGAGTTTATCTATTACTATAATACTAAAGGATATATAATATATTCTTAGTTACCTTACTAGAGCTATAAGATAATTACTAAGTAAGTAGTAAAGGCTTATTTATATACCTAGAGCTAAAGGATAAGCTAGAGGAATAAGAGGTTAAAGAGATTATTATATAGTAAGGTATTAGTAATAATACGTAGTACTTAGTTAAGTAAGTAGGATAGCTTATAGAATATAATACGTAGGAACCTATAGAGAACTTAGCGAACGCGCAAGAGGCTATTTATAAGTTTAATAAATAATATAAAAAGGCTTATAAGAAGTAGGATAACTAGCTACTAAAACTATTATAATAAGTTAGTAATTATAGACTATAAGACTACGAAATAGAACTTAAATTAGAAGTAAAATATTAATTAAATTAAGTAGCGAATTATTATTAAGGCTATAGTAAAAAGGGGTATTATCCTATAAAAGGAAAAAGAGCTAACTATATAATTAGTTATTAACTTCTTAGGATAGCTACGGGGGTAACTACTATAACTACTATAACTACGAGTAATATTACTATAACTACTATAGTAACTAGTTACTAAACTAGCGCTATTAATATCCCTACTATTACTACCTATAGGCTAACTACTAGCTAACTCGCTACTAGCGCTACTACCCGACTTGCTACTAGAACTATTACTATTAGAGATAGTAATAGTAACCTTAGCTCTCTTAGTCTTCTTTACTAACTCTTTATTACTACTTTAGCTATACTTAGTAGGGGTATTAAAGTAGGAGGTGCGGGAGATAGAGTAAGTACTAGTAATAATAATAAAATAAGAGGGGATATTATTAGTAATATACTTAGTAAGATTTTCTTAAAGCTCCTTATAGAACCTAGGGAATAAGGTAATATCACGCTTATAGGCATATATAGGGACTAGCTTTATTAAAGGGTTATTAAGTAGGTAGTTAATCTTATTATAGAGGTAGTTAACAGGATTATTATTATAAATATATACTAGCTAGGCGGCGTTTAGGCGCTAAAGAATATTAATATTATTATAAAGGGTACTAACTTAAAAACTAGTAATTAGTAGGATATAATTAGCAAGGGAATAGTAAGTAATAGCCTATATAAACTAGGATATTAAGCGCGAGGTGCTTATAGATTAAGGCGAGCTCCTAGAGCTAAAGCTACTCTATATTATAGCTATTACTACTAGTAGTAGGATTATAAATAAGCTTAGTAATATACTTCTATACTACTAAATAGTTACTAAGCGTAGCTAGAATATAATAATAATAAAGAGGGGTTAGGATACTATTATACTACTAGATCTAGATCTAGTAAAATATATTCTAAGTTATCTAGACTACGCCCTAAAGCTCCTAAGGGACCTAAAAAGCGTTAATATATAGCGACCTATTAGTAAATTAGTAGAGACTTATAGTAGTATATTTCTTTTTATTAAAGTTATAATAGATATACTTCTATATATGCTCACTATATATATAGTAAAAATAGATAATATCCTAATATATTTTATAAAAATAGCTAAGATAAGGATAGCTACTATTAAGTTCGGAATTATACCGCAGCCCCTTCGCAAAAAGACTATAACAAATTCACCTAGTTCGCAGGTATAATTCGGGAAATACTATATAGATATTTTAACTTATACCCTCTACTAGTTAAGGAAAATAATATAAGAACCCTATATATTCCTACTACTTATAAGCAAACCCTCTAAATATTATAGAGTCGGATACGCGCTATACTAGGGCTAATTATATTAGAGCCGAATAGGCTACTAAGGCTCTTATAGTAATACTCTTACTAAACCTTCTAGTAAGGTAAAAGCTACTATATAAGATAACTTCTTAACCTAAAAAGTTAACCTTCTAGTAAGGTACTAAAGGTAAATACTACTATATAAGAGGTAACTCCTTAACTAAAGAGGTCTTTCTTAAGAGGTTCTTATAGCTAGAAGTATAAGAAGCTTTATTACTATAAGCAGGGCTATATACCTCTCCCTCTTCCTTATCCCTTAACTATATTAATACTAAACCCTATATATAAAAACGCTAAGCCTGCGCGAGGCACGCCCTTTAATACTAATAATATACGAGAGCTTGCTAGAGAGTTTAATATTAATATAATTAATAAAACCTGCTCCTTTTTTAATTACTCTATTATATATAGAGAGTATATTATTAATATAGCCCTTAAGAGGGTTCTTATTAATACCCCTAGAGGGGATACTTATTATTATATTATAGCTAAGTAAGTAGACTTAGTAATAGAAGCTAGGTAGGTTATTATATATCCTATAGAGTAGCCCTTCTTTAAGTAGGTCCTCTATACTATTAAGGCAGAAGCAGCCTAGGCCCCTTAGGGCTTAAACGTCAGTAAGTATAGCTTATACTAACTACTTTAATATAGAGAGAGCGTTACTAATAATAGCATAGCTAGCGGATAAAGCAGTAATAGAGGTAGTATTAGTAGCGCGGGTAGTATATAAGAGGAAAAGTCGATAGTTTCGTAGTTTAAATAATTAAAAACTATATTATTATCGATATAAAGTTAAAGATCGTGAGGCTATTAATAGGTATATATAAGTGCGGCTATAGTTAGGAAAGGATTATATAACCGAAGGCTATATATTATTAGGAGGCGCGGAGTTAGAAGGTCTATTGCACTTAAGTAGGTAAAATTACTATGCAGTGGCTAGAGGCCAAGGATAGCTACTATTAGTATTACTAGTAAGATCGCTAGAAAGAATCTCGGGATTATAGAGGTATTTTATAAGAACTACGCCTATATATATAATATAAGATATTATAAAGAGCTATTAGCAAGAGGCTAGAGAGGGATATAAGTAAGATTAGAAGAGAAAGGGAGAGAACTTAAGAATTATAATAAATGCTTATAAAATAAGTATTAAAATAGAAGAAGTAGCTAGACTAAAAAAGATTATAAAGAGGAGAAATTCTAACTAAGTTAGAGACCTTAAAAAGAAGACGCCTTTTTATATTTTAAGTTACTAGGTAATAAAGGTAAATAATTACTAGTTATATATTACTAAATAGTTATATAACTATTAAGAACTAATTAAAAAATAATAGTAATAATTAAAATTTAAAAATACCTATAATACGCTAGGAAAATAAAAATATATTATTTACTATAACTACCTAGATCTAGCGTAGAGGGCGAGAGTAAATAATATAATAAAAGCATAGAGACGCTACCCTATAGTTAGTAATAATATCTGTAATAACGCAGAGCTATATTACCTTACTAGTACGCCTTAGGGACTAAGGCTTTAGAGGGGGGGGTAATTATAGTGAATAATAGCAGGTATAGGATATAGAGCTAACGCTATTAGCAAAATATTAGCGAATTAGTAGTAAATATATATACTCTTAAGAAAACTCTATAAGCTAGAGACTTAGAAGGTTAAGCAATAGTTTAATATAACTACGTATACCTACGTTTTAGCATTCTAACCCTTCCTAGTTTAGGCCTATAGCTATATTCTTACATAAGCTAGGAAGAATAAATAATAATAAAGGAAACCCCGCGGGAGATAATCGCCTATAGAATCTACTACCCGCTCCTATAGCTATAATAATAGAGATACTAGCTAATATTATAATAAGAGTAGTTATTATTATAATATTTGCCACGAGAGCCTTAGTAGCCCGTTCAGCTCCGATATAATCAGCCCCGGTACGGCGCGCGTCCGACTTTATATAAGGGTTTGCTTGCGAGTAGTAGGAATATATAGGGTTCCTATATTATTTTCCTTAACTAGTAGAGGGTATAGGTTAAAATACCTATATAGTATTTCCCGAATTATACTTGCGAACTAGGTGAATTTATTATAGTCTTTTTGCAAAGGGGCTGCGGCGTAATTCCGAACTTAAAAAAGAAATCCCTTATATCTCTATCTTTAAAATTATCTTCTATACCTCTAACTATCTTATAGTAGAGCGGTTAGCTAGGCTTAGTAGGCCTCGTAATATAGCGAGTACTACTAAGATATCCTTAGTATATATTAGAGTTACTATTTTAAGTATATTAATAGTATTAAATATACTAGCTATAACTTACTATAAGTATAAAGGGCGAATTATCTTCTCTATTACTTCTAAGGTCTTATTCTAATACTTAATAAGGATATATTTTAATATTATATTAAAAGGGTCTATTTAACTAGGGATATTATCTATCCTAGGTAGAGGGCGCGTATTATATTTAATTAGCTAAGGCTAGTAACTAAGCTTATTAGGAGGTCTAAAGCCTAGGATATCTCTATTACTTTATCCCTATACCTAAAACCTACTTATACTTAGTTTATTAAATATAAGCTCTATTAAAAGTCTAATTTTAAGGATAGGAAGGTTTAAGGATCTTAACTCCTAGATCTATATATCTAATACTTTATTATTATAAAAGATAACTTTCCCTATTATAATATATTAGGAGAAA
>JAVHLU010001131.1:0-36886 GCA_036785755.1 Colletotrichum ledebouriae | reverse complement strand
ATTATTATTATTATTATTATTATTATTATTATTAACTTTAGCCTTAAATTTATTATAGGCTTTAGTAATAGACTCTATAGTCTTATATCTTAATACTTTTCCCTACGCAAAGCGGGTATATTTATTAATAAATATTATAAACTACCTATAATGATTATAGGTTTTAGGACTTATAGGTCCACAAAGATCTAAGGCTATATAATCTAGATAATCTAGATCTTTATTATATATTAATTTTCTATTAACCTTAGTAATAAACTTACCCTTAAGGCAGGGTTCACAAGGTAGAAGATTTGTTATATTTATAGCCTTATTATTATTATTATTTATAAGGTTACTATTTATTTTAGTATTATCTAAAAGACTTTTAAGATATCGATAGCTTTTATGACCTAGACGGTTATGCTATAGTTTATATATATCTTTGTTATTATTATTGGTTATAGATTGCGTATAGAGTAGGTTATTATTATTATTATTATTATTCCTCTTTAGGGGGGCTTTATAACCCTGGTTCAAGGGTATTTTAATATAGCTATAGTACGGTCATTATATATATTATATAGAATAGGTTTCTGCCATATAATAGAGGCTATACCTACTTCAGGTACATAATAGACGTCTTTTAATATTATTTTATTATTATTAGGGAAAATGTTTAAATCTCCCCTTATAGCAGCAGTAAGTTAATTTCCTTTGCCCCACTTTATAGAGGTATTTATAGACATTTTATTATATAAAAGAGTGTGACTTTTAACTATATGGATAGTAGTAGTAGTATCGATATAGAATATAGTATCAATTTGGTTATAACGCCTTGATCCCAAGTCCTTTTCCTTAGTTATAATACTCTATTAAATCAAAGTACCTAAGGTTATATTATTAGTTATTATATTATTATAAGGATTATTATGGGATATATTTACGTTTTAAAATTCCTGATCTTCATTGGAATTATTAAGATCCATAGGATCCTCGTTTTAATTAATAGGTTAGTCTATAGATATATAGGGGGTTATTAAGGTATTGTTTTCTTCTTCTACTTCTTCTATAACCCTTGAGGTAGTTATATTAACTTTATTAGTAGTAGTAGAGGTAGAAGGCTTTTTGTTTTTATTATTTTTACTATTATTTTTATTCCACTATGCTAGGGCCTTTTTAGGGTATAGAAAGGCATAGGTATCCTTAGTATAGCTAGTCTTTCTATAGTTTTTATAGTATAGACCTTTTTGCTTTTTCTAAGGCTTTTTAGTAACCTTATTCTTATTTTTATATTTATTATTATTAGTAGTAAAATCTATTACTTTACCCTTACGTCTTGATTTATTTAATAAATTAGAGAATAGACTATTAAGCGTATAGGTATCCTTATTAGCCCTAAGACCTTAAGTAATAATAGTTATAAAACTATTATACTCTTCGTCTAGGCTATTTAATATATATACTATAACTACTTAATTAGGTAGTTTAAGCTTATTATATACTAGGTTATCCGTAAGTTCCTTTATTTTATTTATATATTCTTCTATAGAGTTAAAATCACTTAAAGTAGTATTAAATAACTCTTTATAAGTTAGGAACTCGTTAGTAAACCCTATAGGCTTATATAGGTCTTTAAGATATTTCCAAGCCTTAGAGGCTATTATATTATCCTTTATAACCCTTAGAGGCCTATTATTATAGAATAGCTATATATAGCTTAGAGCCTTATTATTTAGATTAATATTAGTATTATCTATAGGCTTAGATAAGTCTATAGTTATATCTTTACTAATAAGTAAGGCCTTAATATATATAGACTAGACTTTATAGTTATTAGATCTAGAAAGCTTAGGAAGCTATACTTTTAGATTAGATATTATAATAACTTTGGGAGTATAATATATAAGCTCTAATATAGTATATAGATTATAATAGTAAGATAAGATAGAATAGTAAGATAAGATAGTTATATAGCTTAGTAGTATTAACTATAGCTTTATTATTATTATATATATATGTAGTTAAAACCTTGAGGTTATAGGTTTAACTTATAATATTCCTCCTCTTTTAGTTAATTCTCTTTTAAGGGTCTTCCGACTCTTCTATAGAAAACTGCTTAGTAAGTAGACTTTCTATAGTTAGGATAATATCTAGTATATAGCCTATATTAGGCCTCGTTCGAATAGCGGTGTGAATATAGATAAACTAGGACTTATATAGGCTTAGGGATAACTCGAAGATATAATTAAGGGGAGCGAGGTTAAATAGTTATACTATAATATCGTCTTATTTTATAGTAATAGAGGTATTAATAGTAGTATAATCAAATTAATATAGGTTCTAAATAGCTTCTTATAGGAGGCTTCGATCTTTTAACTAGCAAACTAGTCTAGCTAGTATTTCTAGTTTAGCGTAGGGTATATAAAGGCTATATCTTTTAAAAGTATACCTTAAATAAGTAACTTTAATAAAGAAGATAGGCTTAAGGTACTTATTATAGTAAGGAGGAGGTTAAATAAGTATAAGGTTATTAAAAAGGTTAGAGCTAGGCTTATAACCTATAAGAATAGGTATATAAGTAGCGAAAGGGGCGGTAAAACAGCCTGAATAATAGATATTAATAGGCTAAGTAATATTATAATAAAAGCTAAAAGATTTAAGCATAAGGAGGTATTCTTCCTAGAATTAATTAATAGGAAAATCGTTAAATATTAATAATATTATCTCCAAGTTATTAATCCTACCCTCGTAAAGTAAGGGGTAAGATATTCTAAAACGTAACTACAAAGCAGTAGCTTATTAAGCAGAAATCGCGCTCGGATCACTATGTGGTCCGTGCGCGATTTCTATATATTTATAGCTATAAAGCTAAGGACTATATATATATATATATAAGGTTATTGCTATTATTAGAATTTATATGGATTTTTAAAGTATTTATTCCATAAAGGAAATACTTTTATAGTTGTTATTTTATGTTTTATAATTATTAAAGTGTTATTAAAGAGATATTATATAGGTATATAACTATATATACTATAGTTATTTATTAAGGTTTATATAACCTTTATAAGATTATTATAGAATTTTTTAAGATATACCTTCGGTATTCTTATAGTTAATAGTAGAGCTACTATTAATAATTCCTCTAATTAATATATTTATAGGGCTATAAAGGGTAATAATAATCTACTAATAGGTTATAATAAAGTCTAGGATAGTAATATATCTTAATAGTAGAAGTAATATAGAATCCTAATCTTTTATTATAATACCTATTTTAAAAATAGAATTAATCGTATAGTAGTTAAATTAAATTACCTTAGTCTATAAATACTTAGGTAAGTCTATAGAGATCGCTACTAAAGTTACTTAGCCTTTAGAATAGTTCTTATTGTTATTCTATTAATCTATTTATTCCTATAGCTCCCTATTACTAGCTCCTATTTCATTAAATTAATTTAGAAGCGTTATATTAATAGGAATAAGAATCTCTTACGCTTTTAAGTGATATCTATCCTTATACTTATTAATTATAGCTTTAGTAGTATTATAAACTATTTTATCCTAATTAAACTAGTTCTAATAAAGGAAGGCTTTAGGAATAGCTACCTTTCTATCTACTCTCTTATATAGCTCTAGAGTAAGAGTATAGCTAGTCTATAAATTACTAAATTAAATCTAATACTTATCTTATTTATTTTACTTTTATTACTTAACTTATTTATTAGGGGTATCTAGTAATATAGCTTCTTTAGCTTTCTCCCTATTATCTATTAGCTTTATAACTCTCTAAGTAATTCAAATAGCAGGGTTTTAAAATAAGAGCACGTCTACTATTTAGGAAAACTAGTAATAATAAGTATTATAAGGTTTTATATAATAACCTCTAGCTTTCTCTCTTTTTATAGTAGTAATATCTTCTACTAGGTTAATATATTAATTCTTTAGCTTAAAGCTAAAGAAGATAGTATTTATAAAGTTATATAATTATATAGTATTTTTTAATAAATTTATAAAGCTAATAGATAGCTTAGGGCGTGCCTTATTATAACTAATAACCTTTATAACCTCTTTTAAAAGCTTTAGCTATTATTTCTCTACTAACTTACTTATAGTAACTATATAATATATAAAGGTATCCTTATTAATTAGGATATACTTTAAAATCGTCTAGCTATCTTTTAATTCTTAGCTATAGCCTTTATTAATAATACCTATTTTAACCTTAGTGCTTATATCTAGGGTACTAATAAAGTAATAAGGCGATATATAGTAGTAGACCCTATTCTAGCTAGCCTCGAGATACTTCATATAGCTAATAACGATATAGTTAATAGTACTATAAACCTAGTAGGTCCCTATAGCCTAGAAAGGTATATACTATAGTAATCTATCTTATTAAAAGCCTCTATAACCTCCTCTTACTCTACTTCTTCTAAATCCCTAGTATTACTAGTATCCTCCTTAATAGTCTCTATATCTAGCTTATAAGAAAAGGTATTACTATTATTAATATTAAGTTTATAAATAGTTATAAGATTATTATTTATAAGGTTTAGTAGCTTCTATAATATTTAGATTAAACGTATTATCTCCTTAGCTAGTAACTCTCTTAATAAGGATTAAGATATCTATCTTATAATTAGCCTTATTAATATTTAGGGTCCTAGAGTTTTCTATAAGAGAGTTAATAATTAAGCTAGTAGTCTAGGCTATAGAGAGTTCTTTAGCTTTAGCTTTCTACCTTATTAGAATTATTTTTATAGGGACTTAAAGCGTTGTTATTAGTTTAGGCTTAATAGGGTTAGATAACTATTAAAGTTCCCAGCGGGTAGTAAACTATTTAATTAGAGCGTCTTTTATTATAACCTACTACTTTAAAATAACCTTAATAAGCTAGTAGCTAAGAATTTAAGCTATAGCTCTTATAGCTCTCTCTAAAAAGTAGTAATAAGTAATATAAATAAGCTTAGCGTTAGTAAGTTTTAAGTCTCTATACTAAATAGCTCTCTATTAAAACTATTAAATAGTAGTAATTAATACTATTATTTAAGAAGGGTTATTATCTTTAATATAAGATCCTATAAGTAGGTTCTAAAGGTCCTTATGAGGGTCCTAATAAGACTTTAGGTTTATAAATCTAAACTAGTATAAAAGTTTCTCCTTAGCTTCCTTCTAAGTCTTAGCTTTACTAATATAAGACTTTACTACGCCTTAATAGTTACTAGAGCTATATATATAGACCTTATTTTTTTATATTATTATTAGTTTTATAATAAAGCTTTAAAAGGCTCTTATAGTTAGTAATAAAGTCTAAGATCTTAATACTAATAAACTTAGGCGCTCTAGTTAAATAGGGAGTTATTATTATAATAATAGAGCGTCTTATAAGGAGATTAATTAGGGCTATAATATCCTAATTAGTATAACTTACTTTAGGGGAATATAGAGTGCTCGAAGGTATTACTCCTATCCCTAAGGTAGGATTTATAAATCTATCTATATTATTATTAGAAGCTAGCTATCCTATAGCACGAGGTTATATCTTACTAAACGAAGCTCTTATAAATCTCTCTTTAGGCTACTTCCTTTTATTAGAAGAGGATCTAATATCTAAGTTAGCTAAGGAAGAAGAAGATATAATACTTATAGGTTTATAAATATTAAAGTTAATATTATATAATTAAAGTAATAAAGTCTTTTAGTTAATAAAGTAAAGTTATTATTATAATATCTTCTAAACCAAAAGATAAAGTAAGTAGTTATAACTTTCTTTAGAAAAAATAAAAAAGGAAATAATATAAACTAAATAACTAAATAAATATAGGAAAGGTCTAGCGACTTTAATCTTATTACTCTAGGCTCTTATAAATCTACTTTAAGTCTTATTACTTAATATAGAAGGGTATTCCTAATAACGGTCTTATCTTAGAAGAATTTATAGCTTTATTATATTAGTATCTCTTAAAAGTTAGCTTATTACTCTTAATACTTAGAGCTATAATAATAAGGGGTTTATTAGTCTCTAGTTACTAATCTAGTTAATCTCGCTATACTTATTAGCTTAGTAATACTACTAATCTCTATATTAGTTTTATATATAGCTATCTTAGCTACCTTAGCTATAACTCGCTAGTTAAATAATAATAGTTATAATAATATATAAGGGGTAAGGACAGGGATATGCTCGGTAAAACCTACTAATAATATAAAAAGAGAGAAAGGGAGGATTTTAGGGTCTACATTATTTCTATTTTAATTCTATAAGAAAGTATAGCTATTACTATTCCCTTAGAACTAAGATAGGTCTATAAATATTTTCCTCTCTTTTAAACTACGTTTTATTATCAATTATATTATTATTATTTATTATTATTATTTATTATTTACTGACTTTTTAAGCTATTATTATATTTAAAGTAAGTTAATTATATATATATATATATATATATTAATAATAAGGACGTATAGACGTACTAAAGGCACCTAACTCTCTAAGAAGCCTATAAAAGCTATTAAAAAGAGTAAAGGAATCTACCTCTAGGTATTATTAAAAAGGCTTAGAACTAATAGGAACTAGAAAAATAATAAATAATATAACTCTACTTATAAATAAGTAAGAATATTAAAAGTAGACTTAAGAGATATATAAAATAATTTATAGATCTAATTAAAAGAGATTATCTAAATTAGGTATTAATTTATTAAGAAAATACTAGAAAATAAGGTATAGGATTATTAAGGTACTAGTCATAATTATATATAAATAATACTAAAGTCCGCTATACTCCTCTCCTCTACGCTCTACTCTATAGTCTTCTTATAATAGGTCCGTGCGCTAAGGGGGCTTTTTTAAAAGCTACGTAGCTAAGTCTATCTTATCCTATCCTAATACCTATAACTATGCTAAATATAGTAGTAATAATACTACTAGTAATAGCTATGCTAACTATAGTAGTAATAATACTACTAGTAATAACTATGCCGCTAGATATAATAAGGGCTATATAAGTAACTGCGACCGCGAGGCTAAATATAGCGATAGCTATATTACTAATAGCTACGCCGATAACTACGCTAATAATTACGCTAATAGCTATAGCGATAGCTATGATAATAACTATACTTTAGAGGGTTCTTATAGCAATAGGATGGACTATTAATTATTAACCTATAGATTTACCCCCTCTGCGCTGCCTCGGGCGCGCGAAGCTATAGGTTATAGGAATAAGTTAATAGTACTATTAATTACTATAATATAGTATTATTTACCCGCGCGCAGCGTTTACACACGCGCGTAGTAATAGGGACTATTGCTCTTTTATAGAGGGGTAGATATTACTATACTATAGGTTATATCCTATATACTACTATTAGTTACTACCTAGCTATATATATAGACCGCTCCTGCGCGCCTACGCGCGGAGCCTCCTAGATAGCATTAATCTATTATATCCTATATATTACTATATATTCCTATAATAATATAAGTTAACTTCGGGTAATACCTTATTGTTATTAAACTTATATAGTTAGTAGTAGTAGCGCTTCGCATAGTAAATAGAGTTTAGATTAGCTTTACTAATAGGTTATTAGAATTAAATTAAGTTCAGCTAGAGAAGTTAGTATAAATTTAATAGCTAATAGACTAAGATATATATAATTAGGATCTAGCTATTAGTAAGCGTTAAGGTCCTTATAAGTAACCCTCTTATTATAATAACTACTATAAAGTCTCTCTAGTAGGCTATAGTAATAAGTGAGACCCTATTACTTTATAAATAAGCTTATATAAGTAAGTAGGCCCTACTTCTTTTAGAAGACTTCTTTTATAATATTATATTAACTATAGAGGAGGTTAAGAACATAAAAGGAAGCCTCGTAGTTAAGGGGCTTAAGTAGAGGGTATTTACTTATTATATAGTAGTAGTAGTACTCCTTCTCAATTTAGGTATTATAATAATTAACCTTCTTATTAACTATTTCTTAAATTTTAATATAAAGTATAGAGAGGTTTATAAAGTAGTTAGTAAAGTAGTATTTAAGCTAGTAATAAGACCTCTCTATAAGAGAGGTTATTTAGTAGCTATAGTTATAAAAGTTTTAAATCTTATAGTTAATAAATTCGTAGAGGAGTAGGATATATATAATCTCAAGGTACTTAATAATTACTATAAAAGTTAGTAATAAATAAGTATTGAGATGGGATAGGATAACTATAGCTATGCAAATAGAAGGACCCTAATAAAAAGAGCGTGATATGTTATATATATATTGTGTGTGTGTGTTTAGGAAGAACTACTCTAAGGGCGCGCGCGCGCGCGCGCGCGTATATATATATATACGCGCAGGCTTACATAATCCTAGCTTTCCCACTACGCATAAGGTAGATAGCCCTACTACTACGCCTATTATAATCCTCCCTAAAGCTAGGAATATAGAAGCTAAAAAAAAGAAGAGCTCTATAGGGAAGAAAAATATCTAGAATTAAACCTATAACCTCTATAATAATAACTATAATAATATATAGACTTCTACTCCTATACTATAGGTCCTCCCTATAACTTATACCCTTTATAGCGAGTGCGTAGTAATATAGCGTATAGTGCGGTGCAGACCTTCTTTATTAGGTAGGTCTACGTGGCGGCGGTAGTAGCAGGTAGCAGTAGTAGGCGCAATAGTCGGATCTTTTCAGCCCTGCGGAGGGTAGGCTTCAGCAGGCTTCAGCAGGTAGTGGCAGGTAGCAGTAGGTGGCGACAGGTGGCGGCAGGTAGCGGCAGCAGTAGGCGCAGTGGGCAGCGGCGGGCGCAAAAAGAGCGTAATAATAACTACAGCAATTAGCCTAAAATAGCGTATTAGCGGCGCTGCAAATAGTGCGAAAGTAGGCGCGTAATAAGGCGTAATCACGGGCGCAATTAAGCGGTCAATTGCAGGCGCGCGCGATCGTGAAAAAAGAAGGGAAACAAGGGAGACTTGAACACATAGCCTTGACAAAAAGAGCAGTATAGCTATAATCACCCTAACCGCTATAGTATCTAGTTCTTTTAGGATCTATTAATAAGGATAGCTACTCTCTAAGATGCCTTTGAGAGCGGGTAAAAAGAACGGATCCGCCTCTAGG
The DNA here is from genome assembly GCA_036785755.1 of Colletotrichum ledebouriae. Classification (NCBI taxonomy): domain Eukaryota; kingdom Fungi; phylum Ascomycota; class Sordariomycetes; order Glomerellales; family Glomerellaceae; genus Colletotrichum; species Colletotrichum ledebouriae. The sequence goes on along the minus strand of JAVHLU010001131.1, from coordinate 27,780 downwards.
CACTATTAAGATAGGATAGGATAACTATAGCTACGCAAATAGAAGGACCCTAACAAAAAGAGCGTGATACGTTGTGTGTGTATTATGTGTGTGTGTTCGGGAAGAACTACTCTAAGGGCGCGCGCGCGCGCGGGCGTATATATACGCGCGGGCTTACATAATCCTAGCTTTCCCACTGCGCGCAAGGTGGGTAGCCCCACCACTGCGCCCATCACAGTATATAATAATATAACTAACTTAGCTAATTTAAAAACTACTACTTAAAGGATTACTAGTTTTTTATACTTATTATATATAAATAAGTAAATATAAGCCCTCTATATTAACGAGGCTATTAGAGTTATAAGAGTACTCCTTCTTATTAAATTACTATAGTAATAAGATCTTATTACTAACCTCTTATATAAGTAGTTATACTACCTTAACTTCCTCTATAATTAATAGTAAGGTAAGATTACTACTTTAGGCCTCTATAGTATTAGTAGTAGAGTTTTTATTACTAGTATGGGTAATAGTAATAGCTTTATTAGCCTCTAGGCCTTATAATCCTTCTTACTTCTATTTTATATTAAGATTTATATTTTTTAATATATACTAAATATAAGGTTATTACTATATATATAGGAAGACCTTACTAACTATCCTCTTTAGGCCTATATTAAAATTAGTAATAATTACCCTTAGATTTAGTATTTTACTAATAATAAGAAGGTCTCGCAGTTACCTTAATACCTAGTTAAGAAATTTAGTAGTCTTTATAGATACTAAGTAGAAAGCGTTATTATATATAATATTAATAATAATAAGGCTTATAATTTAGAAAAGTAATATATTAAATCGATTAACCTATAAAGTTATATTAATAAAGAAAATTTATTAAAATAAACTATATATATATACTTACCTTATATATATTATCTATTATAAATAGCTCTAGGTTTTGCTTTATTATCTCTAGGTAGGATTTATATATCTAGAAGATATTATTAATCCTATTATCTTCCCTATATTAAATATAATAAAAGGGAACCTTATTAGTTTTACTCTTAAGTATATAGAGGAATAGTTATTAAGTTCGGAATTACGCCGCAGCCCCTTCGCAAAAAGACTATAATAAATTCACCTAGTTTATAAGTATAATTTAGGAAATACTATATAGGTATTTTAACCTATACCCTCTACTAGTTAAGGAAAATAATATAAAAACCCTATATATTCCTACTACTTATAAGTAAACCCTCTAAATATTATAAAGTTAGACGCGCGCTATACTAGGGCTAATTATATTAGAGCTAAGGCCTCTGGCCACTGCATAGTGATTTTACCTACTTAAGTGCAACAGACCTTCTAACTCCGCGCCTCCTGACAATACATAGCCTTCGGTCACGTGATTATAACCTAATAACCTCCTAAGTTACTAACTACCTTTCCTAACTATAGCTATACTTATATATGCCTATTATACTAGATAGCCTCACGATCTTTAACTTTATATCGATAATAACGTGGTTTTTAATTATTCAAACTACGAAACTATCGACTTTTCCTCTTGCGTACTACCCGCGCCGCTGTTAAATACCGCCTCTATTACTGCTTCGTCCGCTAGCTATGCCGTCGTTAGCAACGCTCTCTCTATATTAAAGCAGTCGGCGCAAGCCGTACTCACCGACGTTCGCTAGCCCTCTTAAGGGCTATACTAATAATACGCTCTCTATATATAGCAGAGTGGTTAATAAAGGAGCGGGTTTTATCGATCGTATCGAGGCTAAACTCTCTAGCGATCCCCTCCGCGTTATTTACGCTAAAGGGCGTGCCTCGCTCAGGCTTAGTATATTTATATACGGGGTCTAGTACTAATATAGTTAAGGGATAAGGATAAGGATAAGGGAGAGGTATAAGGCCCTACTTATAGTAGTAGAGCTTCTTATACTTCTAGCTATAAGAACCTCTTAGGAAAGACCTCTCTAGTTAAGGAGTTACCTCTTATATAATAGCATTTATAGCACCTTTAGTACCTTACTAGAAGGTTAACCTTTTAGGTTAAGGAGTTATCTTATATAATAGCTTTTACCTTACTAGAAGGTTTAGCGAGGGCGTTTCTAGGCTATAAGAGCCTTAGTAGCCCGTTCAGCTCTGATATAATTAGCCCTGGTATAGCGCGCATCCGACTTTATAATATTCAGAGGGTTTGCTTACGAGTAGTAGGAATATATAAGGTTCCTATATTATTTTCCTTAACTAGTAGAGGGTATAGGTTAAAATACTTATATAGTATTTCCCGAATTATGCCTGCGAACTGGGTGAAGTTGTTATAGTCTTTTTGCGAAGGGGCTGCGGCGTAATTCCGAGCTCAATATTAGAGCTAAATAGGTTACTAAGGCTCTTATAGTAATACCCTTTCTAAACCTTCTAATAAGGTGCTATAAAAGCTACTATATATAATAACTTCTTAACTTAAAAAGTTAACCTTTTAGTAAGATATTAAAAATAAAAGCTATTATATAAGATAACTCCTTAACTTAAAAGGTTAACCTTTTAGTAAGGTATTATAAATACTATTATATAAGAGGTAACTCCTTAACTAAAGAGGTCTTTCTTAAGAGGTTCTTATAGCTAGAAGTATAAGAAGCTCTGCGAGTAAGCCCTTATACCTCTCCCTCTTCCTTATCCTTATCCCTTAACTATATTAGTACTAGACCCCGTATATAAATACGCTAAGCCCGAGCGAGGCATACCCTTTAGCGCAAATAACGCAGAGGGGATCGCTGAATAAGAGGATGAAGATAGTAACGACTTCTAGCGGATAAAGCGGTAATAGAGGCGGTATTAGCAGCGCGGGTAGTGCGCGAGAGGATAAGTTAATAGTTTTATAGTCTATTAAATAATTAAAAACCACGTTATTATTAATATAAAGTTAAAGATCGTGAGGCTATCTAGTAGGGTATATATAAGTATAGCTATAGTTAGGAAAGTTATAATCACATAACTAAAGGCTATATATTATTAAGAGGCGCGGAGTTAGAAGGTCTATTACACTTAAGCAGGTAAAATCACTATATAGTGGCTAGAGGCTAAGGAATAGTTATATAGAGGTTAATAAGCTATATTTTTCCTCTTATAGCGATTACTAATAATTTTAAACCTTCTAATTAGTTAATAATATACCTTCTTATTATAATAATAATCTTATAATCTCTTATAATACTAAGTTATTATAAGTAGAGAGCTCCTCGATATAGTTATATATTAACTTCTCTACTAGGCTACTTTTTATTATAACTTTCGCTTTATTAAAACTTAATTATTAGAATAATAAAATAGCTCTAAGCCTATTTTTATACGCCCTAGTATAGTTATAATACTTATAACTATTAAGAATTAACTATACTTAGTAGCTAGTTATAGTAACTTAAAGGATTTAACTTATAAAGGGGTAGCTATATTACTTTATTATTATTTTTTATTTTAAAGCGATTAACTTATATATACCTTTATAATTATATAATATATTAACCTAGGCGCCCTTATTAGTAACTCTTTTTTTCTTTAGTATAATACCTATAATATAATAATACTAGTAGACTTATAGCTAGTACTCTTTAAAGATATTACTACTAATCTCTAATATTATAAGTATTTATAAAGGTATAAGTTTAGCTAGTAAATAGTAGTTTATAAGATAGTAGCGATATTATAGTTATAATATATAATCTTACTTATTAATATACCTAGGAAATATTAGTATTTTATAGGTTATTATATATCGTAGCGAAGGTAGCGCAGCTAATAGATATGGTTAGATCGGGCCAAATACTAAAACTGCACCGTTAAAATACTAGCTACCCTTTCAACCGTACATAACGCATAGCGCGCCTGCAGCTCTGAGACTTGCTGGTAGCCGTGCATGAGAGGGGAAGTGAGGAAGGCATATGAGGACGGCATCCTGTCAGAGGCGCGTAAGGAAGACATCTGGGTCTCTACCAAGAGTGAGGACCCGTAGGCGCGTAGAGACCTGATTGCGTCGCTTCAGGGAAACGAGGAGAGGATGATTGATATCCGCCGCCATTTCAACCCTGGTCTTTTGAAGGCAGGTATGTACTGATCCATCAGCGTCGCCTTCTCTCACGTTACAATCCTGTTCCAAGGCTCGATAGCATGCTCTGCTGCGTGGTAACCTATACATTGTCTAAGTAGTCCTGGAGGTGTGAGTGGGCGTGTGCTAATAGCCCACCATGCTCAAGATATCAACACACAAAAGAGACGACATCCGTACGGCGGCTGGTCTCATTCCCTCTTGGTGGAGGGCGGAAACGGGCGGAAGGGAGACCAAGAAGAGCAAACCGAGGCGGTGAAGAGTTGTGTTGCCGTTGCGCCTGTTCCAGATCCTTAAGACTCTCTTCGACATTGTGAATTGAACCTTGTGGAACCAAGGTCAAGTCTGCTAGATTTAGGATAAGATTATCTCTTGCCAACGAAGAAGTCGACAACGCAGACGTTGACAGCAGTCTTTCCAGGTGAGAACCGACGTGTTGAGCAGGAGTGTGCAGGCGACGAAGCCCCAGAGCACGGAGGATCGTCCAACCAGCGCTCAGTTCTGGCTTGCGTGCCATGGGTAAGGTGTTCTCACGCCGAGAAAAATGGTTTTGAAAGTGCAATGCAAAAGGGACAGAATCCGGTATTTGAGCTCAGGGCATTTTGAGGCGTCCATGGCCCCCCCCCGGGTTCCTGGCCGACGAGTTTTGGAAGTATAGGTTTAGCTCCGTTTGAATCCGTTCGTGATGTGCTTGTTGATGGGTATGCCAGACAATTTGCAAGTGCATGACCACTTAGTTTTGGTCGATCGTTAAGCAGGTCCCGATGAGCGTCGCGAGTCGTCGCGGCCGGCGCGGGTCCAGTTGGTGTATTGGTGTCTTAGTCTGACTGTTTGGAGGCGTCACGGGGTTCGGCCGCTGCCCTCCCTCCTCGTCTGCCGGGTGCCCTCCATCAAGTCCCGACTCCGCCTGAGTGGCCTCCAGAGACAGCAGAGAAGCAGCGAAAACGTACCGACGAGAGACGGTAGAGGGTGTCAGGCCCGGAATATAGGACGAGTCAGAAGATACAGGTTAAGTGACAAATCTCGACCAGATGATGTAGTGGCTATTAGTAGATATGGGCGATGATATAAATGCTAGCGTGTTTCCCTTTGCGACGGGGGGAAAAGAAGAGGAAAGAAGTCAATTATAGATCAGGCAAAGCAAAGGAGCTTCTGCGACTGAGTGCAAATTGTGCCGAAACGAAGGTTTAAGAGGAGGTATGTAAACACCGTGGTCGGTTGATGACAGAAAGGCGAGGGAGTGAGTGGTTGATGTTGACAAGAAGCGATAGAAACACGAAATCGGAGCCTATCGATCCAATGCCTTTGGACACCACGGACTGCACCTGGACTCACCAACGCACAGACCACAATATCCTGTTGAGCCCCGAGAGATTGACACCGTACGCGGAGAAAGCATTAGCAACAATAAGAGAAGTGCTGGACCAGGATCGCCAAACCAAGGGAGGGAGAAGAAACCTGACTTGGGACTTGACAGGACAAGACTATCCTCTCTGGAAAGGCGTTTGCAGTTACAGGGTCGGTCTCCGGAAGTTGTAGGAAACTCGGCATCATCCAGACCCAAGCCCAGGCCCAGGCCCACTGACACTGAGTGAGTGAGGCATCGCAGATACGCCGCACGACTCAGCTTCAAAGCCCCATCCGTTGCGCAACTTCATCCAAGAAACTCTCGAGCCGTCGCGTCCGAGGCCCTTGCTTATTCTCATTGATTCTTGGAGCCATCGCTCCGGCATCCCGTCACTTTTCTCCACCACCAGCCAGGACCGCCGCGGCGCCGCCGGGCATTTTGCTCCAGAATCTACCAGAAAAGATAAACTCAATTTCCGCGCCGGCTACTGCCACCTCGCTGGCTTAAGTCGCTACCTACCATACCTCCCTCGTAAACCCCACGATAGTTGAGGCGTCTGTCCATCTGGCTACCCTATCTAACCTTTACCTCCCTTCACCTTGCCTTACCTTACGCCACCGCTGTTCGTTCATCATCATCGTCGTTCTGCGCATCCCACACACGCAAATCCAAATCCAATACCAACCAACACCTTGAGAGACGCAGCTCAGATAGGGCAATCAACAACCGGCAGGGATCACCGCCCTTCGCATCTCCGACCCGGATTCCGAGCCCCATCCATTCCATCAAATTTCCCCGCGGAGGATACCTTACCTCACGGCACCTACCACTTTGAGAGACTGAGAGGACACAAGCAGGCATCACTGCACGTCAAACCCGCTGTCGCGTGTAAGTGAGGTATTTCAGCCCCAGATATTCTCTGTGCTTTGGGATTCAACTCAAGGTCAGTTGGTTCTCTTTCTGTATACTTGAATTGTACACAGTCTGTTTTGCCTGCGTCGTTGGATCCTTTCGCTTCCTGCTATTGCCCTGGGCTTGGCCGGTATCAGGGTGAGGTAGCTGGCGAATCCTATCACATCCCTACCCAGTCCATGCCGTCCATTCCTCTCCTTCGTTTTCTCCCCGTCACGACTTAGCCTCACAGCCGCCTCTTCCGCCACCATATGCTGCATTTTGCAATCTGGTTCGGCTGTTGTATGAGTTTGAGTCACTACAAACTTCCTTCGCCACCCTTCCTCCTCCGGGCTCTGTTTCTGTTCCTAAATCTCGACCTCCTTACACCTGATATCTGACTGGGTAAAAGACTCCTATCAGTATCGACTCGGTCGCACGTTCAGCTTTGCTGCCCGCGCATCAAGACCGTCTCGTCCTAAAAAGGGTACGTCGCACAACCTTCACGATCTTCAGTGTCTGGGAAGTTGCGGGCGGTACTTTCTGCACATGGGGACATTAGCTGACATTAAGCTAGGACAGAGGAGAGATACCGGCGACCATTCCAACAAACCTGCCTGCCTTGCTTCGCTTGCCTTTCTTTCCTTGGCTTATCCCCGACCCGTCCGAACCGGCGACCTTTTCTCAACCAAACCCACTGATGCACCCACCTCAACTCGTTTGCTCACTTACCATCGTCATAAGTGGCATTTTTCTGCCTGAACTGCACTACATTCTCCTCCCGCTTTCTTCTTACCACTATTACTAAGACGTGCTAATCCACCTCTTCTGGTTCTCAGCACCGTCCTAAGCATCGGCGCCAGCTAAAGGTGCCCATATAACACCAATTACCACTTAACAATACCTACCAACACCAATACCAACACTAACACCAACACCACAACCAGCACACCATCTTTCTCCCCTCGCCTCTTCGCCTGTGCGACATTGAGCGGCAGCCGAGCCAAAGCGGTTTCCTCACCACGCAAGGAGCAAACCGCCGTGCACCTACATTACATTATTACCCACCACCCACAAATCTCGTGCGGTAAGTCAAGTCAGCAATCCGTATTGCGTTGCATTGCGTTGCGTTGCGTCGCGGTGCTTTCATACCTACCTATCTACTCTCTTGGTCTGGCTCGACTCGTTCCCCCCTCACTGTCAACCCCGGATTGAGCTTGTCATACCTTAACACACCCTTCACTTTCTTCTTGTCCTACCGAGCCCAAAAACCCGAGCCCCCAGACCCGAGCCCCTAGCCCCAAGCTCCAGGTCTTCCATACTGGACCCTAAGTTCAAGTCTGTTGTCGCGTCGCATCCTGGCAAACCCTCTCTATGAAGTAAACCCTTTCGCGACCCCTTGTCTTCGAGCCTGGATCACCCAAGGCCAGTTCCATTCCACATTCCAGCCGGAAAAGTCGTACCCTCCCTTGCTGGTACAGACCGCCCCGGCTGAGACCTGGAGCACTGAAGTCCTGCAGAGAGAAAGAAAGAAAGAGAGAAACGGAGAGAGAAACCGTGGTGCTCCATTCCCCCTCACCCCATCTCTCACGCCCGCCCTCAGTGAAGGTAGGAGGTCAAAGGTACCTACCTACCCAGGCACCCCTCGCTCTCTCCATCCATTGCCCGCCCTTCGTCGGCGTCGGTGCACATCGTACATTACTTGACACTACACACGTCCATCATCCATCATCCAACAAAAGGTACTGGGCTAACAATTATTCGCCAGCCCAGCCTGCCCAGCCCCGAGGCACCTACACCAACTCTCGTCCCCGACACCGCATTTCTATCCCAACAAAAAGAAGACGAGTCAGCTCTCTCTCCTCTTCGCACACCTCTATCTCCCTCCAAGACCGATAACCAACACTTGTCTCTTTTTATTTGCCCTGTTTCTCTCGCCGAATAGGCAGCGATCACCTTTACACCTCTTGACGCCCGTTGCGACAGAACGACTGAGCTTGAGCGTGAGCGTGAGCGAGAGCGAGAGCGACAACACCACTCCCTCGCCTCTTTCGCTTCCATTTCACCTTCGCACCGAAATCACCCACAGTACCGACGCAACTTTGCCTTATTTAGGCCGCAGTCCCCGCAGCTTCCATAACACCGCATTGGATGGCTGTGTAACAAAACCTGCTGTCGACCGTCAACATCACATATTTCCGACCGTTTTCCTGCTACCTAGTCGGTGAGTCAGTCACTTCCACTTCTGCCTCGGTCGCGCCTTCTCTTGCCTGCTCCGCTTGCCTCGGTGGCGTTCGGGGCTGTCCAGTGTCTGTGTGGAGCACATCTGCATGTCCAACCGCCAGCTCGTGTCTGTCCGACAGCAAAGCGGAAGACTGCTACCTGCGCAACTGCGCAAGCCGACATACGCATCTTCTCTTCGCAACAATAGCTCGCATGGCTGACTGTATACTCCTTCCCAGCTACCGAGTCGACTTCGGCCTCATACGACTTGACAGAGCTCTGTAGCTCCAAATCGCCACACACTTTTCCGACTAAAGAGGCGGTGTGAGCAGCCACTGGCTCCGCGAGGCCTCCAGCAGTCGCGGGACCAACACACCTGATTTCACGACAATTTTATTTTCTCGCTTGCAGCGACCACAATCTCGAGATGGCACAACACGGCTTCGGCCAGTTCAACGGTGGCCATGGCGGCGGTGGAAGCATCGACCCCAACGATTTGGCCATGGGAGGCAATTTCTCCTCGTCCTACTCCAACAACTTTAACTCAAACTCCGCGAGCAATTCGAATGGATTCTCCAGTGGCAACGCTCTATTCGGTGACGATGAGCTTCTCGACGGCCTCGGCAGCCCGACTGAGCAGCCAAGCATGCACGGCCACGGACAAGACTTCAGCGGCATGTCAGACATGAACAACATGGGCGGCTTCAACCAGACCATCCACGGCTCCTACCACGGCATGGATCAGAATCACATCAACGGCTACTCCAATACCCCTGATGGAGACCCGATCCAGAGCCCATTCGTCCACAGCTTCAATAACTCCCAATTTCGCCAGCTGCACAACCCCCACTCTCTCGGTAACTCGCTGGCATCACCCATTTCCTATTCGGGCTCGCCTTTGGCTGGCTCTGACATGAACCAAGAGACTGCCGATGCAAACTACCTCAACGCCAAAAACAGAGCTAGGATGGCGCAGGCGATGCAACGAAAGAGCTCTTCCAACACTAGAAGCCCGATGACCCCAAAGTCGGCCATGCATTCTGTGCCAGAGACTTCGGGTTTCCCCCCTCAGTCAATCAGGACTCAAGGCATGCACGAGAAGTCACCCTCCGCCGGAGGCCAGTGGATGGCAACGCCCACTGGGAGCATGGCCGCGTCGTACGGCTCCGGTTTCTCATCTCCCATCCAGCCTGGCTTGGCTCAGCTGAACGAGGTCATGATGAAAGGCGGTACCTCGATGCCCGCGAAGCTAGGCGTCCAACCTGGAGTGTCCTCCCAGGAAATGAAGCGGAAAAGGCGCCGCGAGTCTCACAACCTGGTCGAACGACGTCGACGGGATAACATTAATGAGAGGATTCAAGACCTCAGCAGGCTGGTGCCTGCGCATCGCCTGGAGGATGAAAAGATCCGCAAGATGATCCAGAACGGTACCCCACTTTCCCCTACCTTGATAGGCATCTCCAACCCTTCGCAAGCCACCTCGGGCCTTGCCGGTCCTGGCGCCCGTCGCGCAGCTGGCGGCTCAACCGGTAACATCACCACCGGCCTTCCCATCGAGGACAAGGACAAGGGTCCCAACAAGGGCGACATCCTCAATGGCGCCGTGAGCTGGACGAGAGATCTGATGTGGATGTTGCATCTAAAGCTCCAACAGCAGGAAGAGTTAATGAACGCTATTGCGGAACTCGGCGGCCACTTTCCATTTGAGTTGACGGAGGATGAGAAGCGCATGCAGACCGAGTTGATGGAGGCCATCTCCAAGAATGACGGACTCGGCTACTCGCGCGCAAGCGGAACTGGGCTCAGAGTGCCTCATCATACTGACTACCGCGGCGAGCCTCTCAACGGTGCGTCTAGCGCCGATGGTGTTTCCGTAAGCCCTAACGACAACGCCAAAGCTGCTCTGACCAATGACTTGACGGCTGGAAACGAGTTCTGGAATGACCCAGATGACGATGACAGCGGCCCTGCTTCTCTGAACTTCAAGGAAGAGGATGAGTTCGGAATGGATCTGACACAATAGTATTGCGACAGCCATGGACTGCTCGACTGTGTCGCCTGTGGCCGGCAGTAGGTCCACCAGCTGGACATACGGCCGTCGCATGTCTCGTCATCTTTCTTCTCTAATATGCTTTCGCACGCATCCGCCTTGCATACATCGGTCATCAATCAGGGGTCCAGGTCATGGGTTAACGGCGTTGAGGGATATGCGGTTACGCGGATGGGGCAGGGCAGGCAATAGGATGGAATTGTGCTGGCGGGGAGAGGTGACGTTTTTCTGTAGTAGGATTTGGGTGTTGATTTACTGGCATGTCTGTTTTCTTTCATGGGATTTAACGGGCATTCATCCATGTACTAGGCAGTCGTGATACCTCTGGGGGTTCTTCGGATTAGGGCATTAGCAAAGGTTGTTATCATGTGTTTGGGGTGGTTTCGCGTGCTATTTCCAGGCAGTTCATTTCCACATGTTTTGATTATTTCTTTTGTTTGCTCGCTATTCTCTCTCCTAATGCTTAGGTGTATTCCCATATGCCAGAACATGTTTCTTCGTCGCTTTCCGCGAGTCTTGTATCTACCACCCATCCTTGGCATGAGTTCCTGACCAACGTGTGTAGGTCACCGATTTTCTTTTTTCTTCCGTTTTGGTTGCACAAATACAATGATACCCTACCTCTCCTATCTTATTTACAACTAGCAGCAAGTCTTTCTCTTCATTGCCTTCCAGTTATCCACTCAACGCCGCGACCACTCAACTCTCTCATACGTGCTGGATGCATCTTCATCCTTGACCGAGGCCCCCTTCTCCTCTTCATGTCGTGACCCTAAAGAGAGACAGTTACGTCCTTCCAAAACAGACGAGGCTTCTATAAACTACGTGATTGGGACAATCAAAAGGCCGGATCTTCCTTCTGCTACCAATGTCGTACACAAAGTAAATATTCGCTCATGGCCGTCAACAGATTCCACGCCTCCTTGCGCTTCATATCCTCCTGCAACGCGATCCTCTCGAGGGCCGTCTGCCCGTTGAAGTACTTCCAAAAGGTCTGCCAGGCCTGGGCGACCTTGGGGTCCTTGCGGTGTAGGCGCTTGCCGATGGCCGAGAGGTACAGCGAGTCCTGGCCGGTAGCCTTCTTGGCGTCGAGGATAATGTAGGGCGACATGCGCGCGAGGTGCGGCGCATCGTTGGTCGACGGGTGGTCGGTCGCGGCGGGCACGATTTTGCGCGCGTGCGCCGTCGCCTTCTCGGCCGCCTCGCGCTGCGTCTTCTCCGCGATGCGCTCCAGACGCGCCTTTTCGGCAACCTGCTCACTCATGGTCGGCACGTGAGCGACGAAGTCGGCGCTGTCGCTGTCGTTGTCGTCGATGCCTGCGGCGGCGACGGAATCTTCGGTATCGTAGTCGTTGGCTTGCGGATCTTCGAGGCCGCTGCCCGGTCCGCTGCTACGGGGCCTGCTCCCGCTATTGGTGCTTGGGGAGGAGCCGGTGTCGTCGGCACCGGCGGCGGCCATGCGCAGCTCGTCGCTCTCGAGCTTGTGCTCGACCTCGTATATGATCTCGGGCCAGACCACGACGTAGGCGAATGTGCAGAGCTGGGTTACCCAGGCGCCGCGCATCAGCCAGGCGAGCATGGCGAGGTATGTCGGACGATGGGCCTTGCTGGGGCAGAAGTGTTTGTAAGGCCGTGGAGCGTAGGACAGCTCGGCGAGGAAGTTGATCAGGGGAGGGGCGAGCGGGAAGGATCTCTGCCACTCGAGGCTGGCGCGGGGCAAGTTGCGGGTATCGCAGTTGGGGGAGATGATGTAGATGTCGCGGGCGTGCAACGGGGGGATGGCGATGGCGCGACGCCAGAAGATGAAGTGCTGCGCGTATTTGCGCACTTGGCTTAGGGTCAGGACGTTGCCTTGCCCGACTTGATAGAAGCTGCGGTGCGAGTTAGTGATGAAGGCTGGCTGCGATACGAGAGAGGGGCTTTACTGACGACTGTGTGGGTTTCGAGAGCCGGGCGAACTCGACCATCGCGACTGTGCTAGGGTCCGGGTCTGCCTGGAGCTCTGCGATAATTTTTTTCTCGTCGCCCATGAGGAGCAATGCGAAGTTGCGGTCCAGGAAGCCGGGCTCGTCGATGGTGTCTTCGCCTGTGAAGGAGTTGGCTGTCGTAAGCCAGAGACCCCTATTCTCCCTCTGTCCGATTTGGTGCAGGTCCGTGACGTAGAAGGGGACCGGGATCTGAACGGACGGAGTGATGGGCCCGGCTGCGGTGTCTAGCTGCAGGGCAGCGATCTTGTTCTGAGATACGGCCTCATAAATGTCCTGGACCGATGCCGCCAACGATGAAGTTGCCAGGATCTCGCTCCACAAGGAGCTCATTTTTCGCTCTAGCTTATGTCAGAGCAAGTTCTCGACGAGATTTTGGTCTACAACTCACTGTCTTCTCGACCCTTGTCTTTCAGATCAGTGATCCGTTTGGACTCTTTCCACACGAACTCGCTGTGCTGTTGACAATACTTGTAGGCCTTGTTGACCTTCTTAATAATGTTCATGTACAAGGTTGCTATGAGTTCCTTTGCCTCGTGTTTCCTAGGGTTAAGGATGAAGACCAAGTTGAACATGGTCATAGAGGCCCGTTTATCATCATCTTCCTCAGGCTTGTCTTCCTCTTTGGACTCCCCTTGAGACGCATCAGCGCCATTATGGGATTCCTCTTTTTCTTCATTCTGTTCATGTTCGACGAACACGGCCGATTCTTCTGTTCTCACAGACTTAGCCCTTTCCGGTTTCCCCTTCTTCTTTTTCTTCTTCTTCCAGCTCCCACTTTCGGGGACGTGGATGGGATAGGAGACACAGTACAAGGGATCTAGAGACAATTGAAACAGTGTCTTGTGATAGGATCTCCCTGGGGTAAGAATGCTGGCGAGATCTTTGGTAGGGAAGCCAGCCACATGCTCCCAGGGCACAATCTGGGTGCCTTCGTCGGTGATTAGGTGGTCGTCCCTGGCGGTCCAATGCTGGGATTCGTCCGCGCTGGCATCCGCGTCTAGCGATGACGCGGGCTGATTCAGACGCTCAAGCAGGATGTCGTCGTTTTCGGGAGCAGAGCCGTCGGCTGGCTCGTGATTCTGAGATTGGGCATTGGGAGGTAGGACTTGCGGCGGATAGTGGAAGACGAAGTTAGGGCCGTCACGGGATCTGTTGATAACCAGCGCTACGGCCAAAAAATTGGACGGGCTTGGGAGCACAGGCAGCGCCATCTCGTGAAAGGATGGGGGTCACGAGCACGACAGCTCATTCCAAAGCCCAGTGCGCTTGCCAAGTCCGCAGCTGTCAATGACGAGGAGCTGGCGGGCATTATTCGTGCCCTCTACCCGGGCTGAGAGGATTGAGATTGAGAGTTGACGTGGTGAGTTTTGAACAATAGGCGCTGAGATAAGTCAACCATCCCACATTCTCCGAGGCTCTTAATCCCGCGGAGGGACGGTTTTGGTACGAGTGGCTATGGATGAGTAATTTGGCGACAGGATGAAAAGGTGACGAACTTGGTACTCCCTGCCGTGCGTAGGTAACTTTTCGCCGGTCTGATACCTGGCGATACAAGGTCGAGAAAGTATGAAATCTGATGAAGTTGGTGGTTGGGTAGGAGGATCTCGATTGGAGGCTGGCCTGTGAGTGAACTGTCAGTCGAAAGCGCGGCCCATAGAAGAGGAGTGAAGGCAACTGCAGTTGCAGCTGCAGCGAGCGGGCACGGACTGGGAAGTGGTGGATGCGCTGGATGGTCCAAGCGCGGCAGGCTCAAGTCGGGCGGCAGATCTGTTTGCCTCCTCAAAGTACGAAACCCGTCAGCCAAGCGGGCAGCTGGCCAAAGGGTCTTCTAGTGCGGGCCTAAAAGTTCCAGCCATCACCTGCCTCGAAGCTCAAACCAGACTGAACATGGCTGGGTAGCGAGAAGAACTAGAAGATATCATCTGGAAAAGTTGTTATAGTAACTTAGGTACCTTAGATCCAAGACATGCGTTCGAGTTCCTTATCCAATACCTGTCAGAGGCTGGGCTAGGCCAGGACTGCATTGATGGAGAGACACGTTCAAGTCGGTGAGGCTCTCCAGCCGCCAATCAACCTTACCACATAAAGGCGCAAAGGATTTGGTGTGCGGGACAGAGTGCATGGTCCTAGTCCGGGTCCGGGACCTTGACCTCGACGATTCAACGTTAAAGGCCTCAGTCGACATGTCAAGTCAGGGTTCCGAAGGTGCAAATGCTCGCTGCGCTTTTCTTAGCTTATATAAAGCAAAGTACTGTTTTTTTAAGCTAGAGTAAGCAAATTTCGCTTACTATAATAATCTCTATATAAACTAAAATTAATTAGCTCTAAATAAACTCTAAGTTAAGGGCTAGGGCTTCTCCTATATATAAGTTAAGAATATCCCTCTCTAATTATACTAACTCCTCCTCTATAAGAGACTCCTATATTACCTATAGTAATAGCTATAAATACCCTCCCTCCTAGGTATATAGCTATTTAGGCCTCTGGCTACTGCATAGTGATTTTACCTGCTTAAGTGCAATAGACCTTCTAACTCCGCGCCTCCTGATAATATATAGCCTTCGGTCACGTGATTATAACTCTCCTAACTATAGCTATACTTATATATACCTATAGCTTTATAATCTTTAACTTTATATTAATAATAACGTAGTTTTTAATTATTTAAATTATAAAACTATTGACTTTTCCTCTTATATACTACCCGCGCTGCTAATAGTACCTCTATTACTACTTTATCCGCTAGAAGTCGTTACTATCTTTATAGTCCTCTTATTTAATCGGGTTAGCTAACGCCTTCGCAGTAGCTATGCTATTATTAGTAACGCTCTCTCTATTAGTTAGTATAAGCCGTACTTACTAATATTCGCCTAGGCTACCTAGGCTACCTCTACCTTAGTAATATAGAGGACTTACTTAAAGAAGAGCTACTCTATAGGGTATATAATAACCTACTAAACTTCTATTACTAAATTTACTTACTTAGCTTTAATATTATTATACCTTATAGAGTCTCCTATAGGGGTATTAAGATAAGCCCTCTTAAGGGCTATATTAATAATACGCTCTCTATATATAGTAGAGTAGTTAATAAAGGAGTAGGTTTTATTAATTATATTAAGGCTAAACTCTCTAGTAATCCCCTCTATATTATTTATATTAAAAGGTATACCTCGCTTAGGCTTAGTATATTTATATATAGGGTTTAGTATTAATATAATTAAGGGATAAGGATAAAAAAGAGGGAGAGGTATAAGGCCCTATTTATAATAGAGCTTCTTATACTTCTAGCTATAAGAACCTCTTAGGAAAGACCTCTTTAGTTAAGGAATTACTTCTTATATAGTAGTATTTATAATACCTTATTAGAAGGTCGACCTTTTAGGTTAAGGAGTTATCTTATATAGTAGCTTTCGTAGCACCTTACTAGAAGGTTTAGCGAGGGCGTTTCTAAGCTATAAGAGCCTTAGTAGCCCGTTTAGCTCTAATATAATTAGCCCTAGTGCGGTATATATCTGACTTTATATAGTAATATTTAGAGGGTTTACTTGCGAGTAGTAGGAATATATAGGGTTCTTATATTATTTTCCTTAACTAGTAGAGGGTATAGGTTAAAATACCTATATAGTATTTCCTAAATTATACTTGCGAACTAGGTAAATTTGTTATAGTCTTTTTACAAAGGGGCTGCGGCGTAATTCCGAGCTTAATATAGCTATTTAAGTACTAAACTATTTATATATATAAATATAAGCCTATTAGTAATCTTAGGAGCTAATTAATTATAAGCTAAATTATATATAAAATTAAGTGCTAAAAAGCTTCTCTCTAATAGGACTAAAGTTATAATATAGCTTAATATTCGTAGCGCTAATAGGGTTAGTTTTAAGTTCTAAACTTATATATACTTCTACGCTATAAGTAGGCTCTACGTAAGCGCTTAAAAGCGGGTTATTAGGTTAAATAATAAGCTTATAACTACGTAAAGGTTAAGGATCTTAATATAATAAGCGTTATAATAAGTAGTAGTTAGGGTAAATCTCTCTAGCTAATTAAATATAACTACTTACTTATTATTGCTATATATACGCTATATATTAGAAGGTAGGAGGGTAGATATAATAACGTTAATATTAGTAATTTATTTTACCTAGCGGGCGTTAAATACTCTAAATATCTCTACCTAGTTAACTTAGTATATATTAGTAGCGTAGCGCGCCTTATAGTAGTATTAAATACCCTCCTAATAGGTAAGTATATAACTAGTATAAGATCGATTAGTTTCTAATATCTTAATAGCTTTACTAATAGGTCTAAGTAGGTTAATAAGAGTCTTTATATAGAGCTAGAAAAATTTATTACTAATAATACTAATTAGTATAGTAATACTACTAGTATTACTATCCCTTATAATAGAGCCTTACTAGCTAGTAATATTATTAAAATAGATATAGTTAAGAAGGGTACCTTTTAAATAGAATACTAATAATAAGTAACGCTCTATACTTCCCTACTAAGTAAAAGAGGAAGTAAGTAGAGCTTTAGGCTTATTATAAATAGTAACTTAGAGTTACTAAAATCAGGCTAATTATAATTATAAGGTATAGAAGTAACTAATAATACTTAAGGCCTTCTTAATAATTAGTTACTATAGAGATAGCTTTATAATATTACTAATAAGAAGGTTTAGCTTATAGGAGTTATAGAGAATAGGAATACTATACTTAAGGCTTAGTTAATAAGTAATCTCTTAGTATAAAGCCCTTATAGTATTATTTATATTAGTTATAAAGCTATTAATCTACTTAAGGTTAGGAATACCCTTAACTATAGAGATCTCTTTAAGAATAGTAATACCAGTAATACCAAACGCGCTTAGCGCGGTTATCCCGCTTAAGGGCGTCCAGCGCGTTTAACGCGTTAAATATACCTAAATGCGTTAACCCTTATAAAAGGGCTTATTACCTTCAAGGAAAAAACCTTCTAAATTTATAGAACTTTTACCTATATTTTTTACCTATTATATAGACCGTATTAATTAGTAGTATAACCTTAATAGTTAGCTATATCCCCTTATAACTAAGGATATCCCTCGTAATTAAGGAAAGTACTTAACTATATAGATAGCTAATCCTATTAAGTTTATATAAAGTAATATCTTAGTAGTTAATACCTATAGGTATTATATATTATTAAACGCCTCTAAACTCCCCCTTTCCCTTAATAAGAAACGTTAATAAGAGATATTAACCCTTTACTATTTCCCTTAACTAGGAGATATCCCTAAGAGATATTAAACCTTAAAGATTTCCTTAACTAAGGAATATCCTAAAGAGATAATAAACCTCTCTAATAATAATACCCTACGACCTGCTCTTAGATTATAAGGTTAAAGAAGGTCTTAAGTCTAACCTTTTAAAACCTATTAACTATTTAACTATTATGAACTTTATAGTAGCGCTTAAGTAATACCCTGATAAGTTCTACGCGCTACTTATTTAAAATAAGTATACCCTCCTTAGGTTAGCTATAAAAGTAAGTATTATAGCTATTACTTATAAGAACTTTAAAGAATATTTAGTAAACTACTATAAAAATATTCAAAGTCGCTACTATATAGGGAAGTATATAAAACCGCTTAATATATTTAAAGTAAAGTCCTATAGGTATAGATAACTAACCTATAACTATTTACTAATACTATTAAATAGTAATATCGCCTTAACTTCCCTTACTACGATTAATATATTAAGATAGAAACAAAATAGGGCTAGATACTAGACCTAACGCTCCCTTTTAAAGAGGATAAAGAGAGGGGAGGCTGTCACGAACAGCGAATGGGTGAAGGTTAATACACTTCAATTGCGCTACATTAAGTGGATTCTGCGTTAAAGAAGGAGAAAGTCTAACTATGGGCTAGCGTAGCCCCGGAAGGCTAAAGAGTCGCTTAGTAATCACGTAACCTGCAAGTCACGTGACCTATAAGTTATATAACTTATAAGTCATATAACCTGAAATTTAGAGAGGTCTAACCTAGCGCTATAATATTACCCCCCCCTTTACTAGTATTACTATCTATAGTAACTAATCTATTACTATATAAGTATTCCTCTAGTAGTATCCTCCTTATCTATACTCACGCTAGGGTGTTATTATTATCTATAGTAGCGGGGTCCTCGTCTCGCGTAATAGCTAAGAGCTAAGCTAAAAGGTATTTTAATAGTCCTACTACTATTAGGTTAGTAATATAAAAGTCCTATAGCGCTATAGGGGTATACTTAAAACTCTTAGTATTATACTAAGTAGGATCGTAGTTATAACTATTTTAGTTAGTATAATATTATAACTATCTTTAGTATAGCTAGCTAGTAGTTATATATATAACCTCGTATTCTAGCTTATAATTAAACTTAATAGGGGGTAGTAGGGTTTTAAACTAGCCTAAAAGAGGATTACTAGTAGCTTTCTAGAGCTTACTCGGGTAGAATACGGGGTAGTAGTTATATTCCTTTAGTAGGTCTAGTATTTATATCCCCTTAGGCCCTATAGCCTTAATTAGCTATAGGCCGTCCTATAGTATTAATAGCTTTAAAAGGTTTTCTTAGCGCTACCCCTCTATTAATATATAAATAGAGTTACTTATAGCTAAGTTATTAGGTTAGTAGTAGCGATTTATAGTATAGGCGTAATATTACTAGGCTATAGCTATATTCCCTTTTATAATATCCTAAATACTATAGAGGTTTTATATTAACTACTAGGTATTACCCTAGTTAATCTTTTCCTTAGTTATTAAGAGCTTCTATATATATTAGTCCTAGTTAAAACTTATCTATAGTAAGTATCCTCGCTTAATTTTAAATAATATAAGCCCTATAGTTTTATTTAGTAATACTACTTAGGCGAAGTCTATAGTAAGGAGTATTTCGCTCTAGTTATCCTAGAATTAGTTTATCTTTAAGTATAAGTATTAAGTTAGATACTAGTTAAGAATTTCTATTTATCTATTAGTTTTAGTATAACCTACTATATTTAACTATATAGTATATTATATATCTTATAGAGCTCGTTCTAGAAGTTAGAAGTAAACTAAGGGCCCCTATTAGATATAATTATAGCAGGGAAACCTATATACTAGAAGATATAAGTATAGTATAGCTAGGTAAGGTCCCGCGCTATAATAGTCTTATAATAAGGGAGGGAGACTATCTTCTTTAAGAGGTAGTATACTATAACGAATATATTATTATACTTATAATAGTTAGGTAAATAGGATATAAAATCTATTATAACGTGCTCCTAAGGGTAGTCTAGTATTAGTAGGGGTCTTAACTCGCCTAGAGGCTTATCTCTTAGCTTTTATACTTAATAGTAGGTATAGTAGTTATAAATATACTACTTAATATTAGTAGTTAGGCGGGGCTAGTAGTAGTATTCCTTTAGGAGTTTAATAGTCTTATTCTAACCTAGGTATATTATAAGCCTCTAAATATAAGCTTTATAAATTAACTTTATATATAAGTCTTCTTCCTCTAGTATTATAAGCTTCTTATTTATTGAGCTCGGAATTACGCCGCAGCCCCTTCGCAAAAAGACTATAACAAATTCACCTAGTTCGCAGGCATAATTCGGGAAATACTATATAGGTATTTTAACCTATACCCTCTACTAGTTAAGGAAAACAATATAGGAACCCTATATATTCCTACTACTCGCAAGCAAACCCTCTAAATATCACAAAGTCGGACGCGCGCCGCACCGGGGCTAATTATATTAGAGCTAAACGGGCTACTAAGGCTCTCGTAGCAACGCTACTATACGAGAGGTAACTCCTTAACTAAAGAGGTCTTTCCTAAGAGGTTCTTATAACTAGAAGCATAAGAAGCTCCGCTATAAGCAGGGCCTTATACCTCTCCTTCTTCCTTATCCTTATCCCTTAACTATATTAATATTAAACCCTATATATAAATACGCTAAGCCCGAGTAAGGTATACCCTTTAGTATAAATAATATAGAGGGGATCGCTAGAGAGTTTAGCCTTAATATAATTAATAAAACCCGCTCTTTTATTAACTACTCTACTATATATAGAGAGTATATTATTAGTATAGCCCTTAAGAGGGCTTACCTTAATACCCCTATAAGGGACTCTATAAGGTATAATAATATTAGAGCTAAGTAAGTAAACTTAGTAGCGGAAGTTTAATAGGTCGTTATATACCCTATAGAGTAGCCCTTCTTTAAGCAGGTCCTCTATATTACTAAGGTAGAGGTAGCCTAGGTAGCTTAGGCGAATATTAGTAAGTATAGCTTATACTAACTACTTTAATATAGAGAGAGCGTTACTAATAATAGCATAGCTACGAAGGCGTTAGCTAACCCGATCGAATAAGAGGACTATAGAAATAGTAATAACTTCTAGTAGACGAAGCGGTAATAGAGGTAGTATTAGCAGCGCGGGTAGTACGCAAGAGGAAAAGTCAATAATTTTATAATTTAAATAATTAAAAACTACGTTATTATTAATATAAAGTTAAAGACCATAAGGCTATAGGCACGTATAAGTATAGCTATAGTTAGGAGAGTTACGATTATATAACCGAAGGCTATATATTATTAGGAGGCGCGGAGTTAGAAGGTCTATTGCACTTAAGTAGGTAAAATCACTATGCAGTGGCTAGAGGCCAAGCTTCTTATTTATAATTAGGAGCCTTTCCTATATTCTCTAGCGTTCTTTTTAGTAACTATAAGTACCTTTAATAGCTAAAGCAATAATATATTAGGTTTATAGTTTAACTAAAGGATATACTTAACTAGGAGGTAACCTTTTAACTTATCCTCTAGCTCTAGAGCGTTAATAGTTACTATAGGGCGACTTAGAGCGGATTTAAGTAGTTAGTATAGTTTACTCGTTACCTCTAGGGATAAGTAAGTAGGTAGTAATAATACCTAGGTATAGTTAGACTTATAGATAGCTTATTATATTTAGAGGTCTTTATTCTTTTATAAGAGGGTATTAGCTAATATATTTTTATACCCTAAGTAGTATTAGATATAGAAGTTAAAACTAGCTAAGATACCTAACTAGTAGGCTTAGTAGATATTTAGGAGCTACTTAGTTATAAAGTAGAGTAGTAGTTAGTAGTCTATAATAACCTCTAAACGCTAGGTAGTTATAGAGAGTTTAGCCCTCTACTCCTCTAGCGCTAGAATAATTACGATTATCTCGCAGTTATATATAGGGTAATCTATCTCTATTAGCGATATTATCTTTAAGAAATAGGCTATAGGGTACTATAAGCTATTATTAGTTTATTATTAGAGGAGGGTAGTAGTATAAACTAATTCGGAGGTATCTATCTTAACTCGGGTAAGTAGTTCGGGCTTCTAGTAGTATAGGATAGGGGCTAATATTAGGGCCTCTTTTAGTATTATAAATACTACTATATAGTTACTATTAAAGTTAAATTAGGCGCTTTTAGCTATAAGTTTAGTAAGTAGCCTAGCGATCTTCTTATAATTTATAACGAATTAGTAGTAGAAGTTATAGAACCCTAAGAAGGACTAAACGCTACATACTATAGTTAGTAGCTATTAGTCCCTTATTATAGAAACCTTCTTAGGGTTAGGGCTAATCCCTTTAGTTATAATAATAAACCTAAGGTAGCGCGTTATAATTATACTAAATTCGTACTTCTTAATATTAGCCTAAAGCCCTGCTTAGTATAGCTAATTAAGGACCTTTCTAATATATTCTTTATACTAGAGGGGGTCCTCCGAGTAAACTAGGATATTATCTATATATACTATATAGAAGTTATTTAGGTATTCTATAAGCGTATCGTTTATATACTATTAGTATATCGCCGGGCTATTATAGAGCTTAAAGGGTAGAACCTTATACTTATAGGAGCTATAGTAGGTATAGAACGTTATTAAGTCCTCTAAGTCGGGGTAAATATAGATTTAGTAAAACGCCTAGTAGATATTAATCTTTATAAATAACCTAGCTTAGCTAATTTAACTTAGCGTTTTATTAATTAAGAGTAGTAGGTACTAGTCTTTCTTAATAAATCTATTTAGCTTTTAAAAGTTAATATAAAACCTTAAGTATCTATTAGCTTTTTAAATAAATAGTATTAGGAATATAAATAGAGTACTACCTAGCGCTATAAAGCCTTTTTTTAAGTTCTTAAGGAGATATTATTAAGTAGCCTCGAGTTCTAATAAGGATTACTTATATAATAAGTAGAAAGTTAGCTACTCTTTTATACTAAGCTCTAGTTTAATCTAGTAGTTATAAGAGTAATAAGGAGGTAAGGTATTACTAGCTATCTTATTAAAATAATCCCTCTAGCCCTAAAGATAGGGGGGGAGTCTCTCCTTAACTAGTTATTAAATTTTAACTTTATTAACCTCTAGTAAGCTAACGCTTCTTTCTTCTTCCTCTCGCTTATTTATAATTATTAGATCGAGCTTATATAGTAATATAGAGCTTAATTTTAATATTAGTATATCTTAGGTTCCTCTTAAGCCCTATAGTACTAATAAGTACTATATTAAGATTCCTCCTTACTTACTAAGCCTTAAGAGTAAGGGGTTTAAGCTTCTAATGCTATATAAGCTAGGTCTAATCCGTAGTTAACGCTCCCTTATATACTATATTTATCTTCTATAAGTTATTATTATATCCTAAGTCCCTAAGCGCGCTACTTTATTATAGAATTTTTATAGAAGCCTTTATCTTACTTACTATAGCTTTCTAGGTATTATATAGCTATTCCTTAGCTTTAAACGTAGCTTAGTAGCGTTTAGTATTAAGTTAATACTCTATATTAATTTTAATAGGTTAGAGGAGGTCCTTAGTATCTTATATAATTATTTAGGGGAGGTCCTAGGCTATAGGGGTATCGCTTAGCTAATATAAGTATTAATAGCGCATATCTATGCTAATATTATAGTAATTAAACTATAAGTAGCTAAGGATAAGGTTATATCTCCCTATATTAAGTTAGAGGAGGGGTATTTATATTAATTCTTAGCGGTTTACTTATATATAAGTTATTTATACCTCGGTTATAATATCTAATAGCTCTCTATTAAAACTAGTAGCTAGAATAGGGTATTATAGCTTATTATATTTAGTATAGTAAAAATCCCTTAATAAGGGGGTTATATAAGTATTTATAAAAGTATAGCTATTTACTCTAGTATTAAGAAGGGCCTTAAGGCGAATACTATATCTATTATAAACTAAGACTAACTCTTTCTCTAGTAGCTTACTACTAACTAGTTATTATAAGTTAATAGATACTATTACTAATTACTAATCTCTTTAAGTCTCCCCTAATAAGGAGTCTATTTTTACTAGGGGCTCTAGTTTTCTACTAGCTCTAAGTTATTACTAGTAGCCTTAGTAGGCTTAGTAATACTTATAATAGCTCTAGCCCTCTTATAGGGGTAATCCCGCGAGGTATAGCTAGTATTACTATAGATAAAGTAGGTACCCTAGTTATAGAGCTTCTTATATAAAGCCTTAGGGATATAGCCCTAGTTAGTACGAGCTTAAGTATAAGGGTTCCCTCTACTAGAAGGTTTAGCGCAGGCTACTAGGGTAGGGCCTTATATAGTAGTTTAGTTAGCTAAATAGGTATTAAGAGGTGTTATAATATAGGCTATAGTATAGACCTAGGTAGTATAGTCCTAGATATTAAGGGTATTATTTATATAATAAATAGAGCACTAGTTCTAGAGGGAGGTAGGTAGCTTCTTATAGAACTTCTAGCGCTATTAAGATTCTAAGAGCTTAGCTTTATAAGTAAGTTTAATAAAAGTTACTTACTTAACTTAAATATTCTTAAATAAGATAGTAAGGGTATTAAGCTTTATCTAAGCTTTATTATATTAAATAGGGTTTATAAAGATACCCTTTAGCTTTTTAATAAGCTATTCTGCTATAGTAATTTAAGGGGGGTTACCTAAGAGGAGAGGGGATAGAACGTTATAAGTAGTTCCTCTAAGGCGCGAGAGTATATACTTAAAGCGTTAGGATTTACTAGAGTACTCCCTATTATTAAGGTATATCTTAATATAAAAAAGCTAGGTATTAAACTTTAAATACTTAGGATTAGTACCCTTAGTACTTATAAAAATAAGGACTTTAGGTATCTTAGTAGGGTAGGTATTACTATAGCTAGTGGTTAATATAAGCAAGCTAGAGTAGACCTAACTCTTAAGGTATATTATTTAGTTAAGGATCGCCTAAAGCGTAGCGTTATAATTATTAGATAGAGGGCTTATAGGGGGGGGCGTAGTAGTTATATTATATTTAAAGTACTAAAGTAGGGCTTTATTAGTATCCCTTACCTTATTACGCTCCTCTATAATAATAGTAGCGTCGCATTAGGCCTAATTACGCTCCTCTTAGTAATACTTAAGTATAGCAGATTACTTAGTGTTATTAATAGTAGTATAAGTATCCTCTAAGCGCTCCTAGAGCTCTTAATTTTTATATTCTAAATATAGAGCTATATTATATAGTATATAAAGGTTATTACTAATAGTAATATATCTAGTATATAAGGCTTAAGACTTAGTGCTTTAAGTAGCCTTTTTTATAACCTAGTCTTAAATCTAAGTAAGAGTTAAGTCGGGGTTATTCTAAAATAGCTATATTATATTATTAAGGGTAAGGGTAATCTTCTAGCCCTTACCTAAGTAATTATAATTAATAATAAGGAGATTAGGGAACTTCTATAGCTTAGTAATAGCGCTCTAGGCTAAGCTCTTATATCCCTTTATATTAAGGTCTATAAATAAGCCTTTAATAGGCTACTTATATATAGGTTTATTTAGGTTAAAAACCTTTAGGTCCTCGCATAGGGGAGTATTATAGTTAGATAGCGTAGTATAGTAGCGTTAAAGGGGTTTAATATAGGGCTCTAAGAGCCTTCTAGTATTAGGTATAAGCGTAGTTATAGCCTTATAGCTATAGCTAGCTAGTTATAACTCGTTTAGTATATTAATAATAGAGTAGAGGGGGGGTATTAATTAATTTTAAGTTAGTTAGTTAATATAGATTAGTTAGCTTAGCGCTTAGTTAGGTGCTATACTCGCGTTAGTTAATTAATAGGGTTAGGGTAGTAGTTAGTTAAGATATTATAATTCTATCTCTAGAGAATAGATAGATAAATATAGAATAGTATTACGAATAGTAAATAGGTAAAGGTTAATATACTTTAATTACGCTATATTAAGTAGATTCTATATTAAAGAAGGAGAAAGTCTAACTATAGGCTAGCGCAGCCCTAGAAGGCTAAAGAGTTACTTAGTAATCACGTGACCTGAAATTTAGGGAGGTCTAACCTAGCGCCGTGATAGAGGCTATAAGACCCTAAGAGCTAAAGCTATAAATAAGCTAGATATCCTAAAACCTATATCTAAACTTAATATAATAATAATCCCTAAAGCTTTCTTAGCACTCCTATTAACTCTAGAGGAATATTATAAGTTTAGACGAAGTTTTATAAATAGTTTATAACTCCTACCTCTTAAACCTATATTAAAAGATATAACTACTATATTAATACTAAAGCTAAGCTTAAATATATTCTACGCGTTATTTAAAGAAAATAAAGATATATTAAGTACTTTATTCCTAACTTAAGAAAAGGAATAAATAGCCCTCTTATACTTAAGCTAAGCGACTTATAGAATTACTCTACTATCTATAGCTAGGGTAAGTAATATAATAAGATAGGCGCCTAGGAACTAGAAGCTAGACTATTAAACCTTAATAAAGGTAAAGGATATAATTAGGATATTAAACGTATAGAGGATACTCCTCTATTACTACTACTACTTATACTACCTAGAGATCCTAGTAATAGAGGTAATAATAGTAACCCTAAGGGCTAAAATAGTAGAGGAGGTAGCCCTAGCTATAGTAGTAGTAATAGCTAAGGCGATTAATACCTTTAACTACTAGCTAGGCTAAGAGATACTATTAAACTATTATCTAACCCTAATAGGTTCTTAGTTAGCTATAACTTCCTTAAATTCCTTCTCTCTATAGATAAAGAAGGGGTAGTATAGGCGATAACTAGTATATTAGTTATAGAACCTAGGTATAGTACCCCCTGTTTTAAGACTAATATAATCGGGTTATGCGATCTGCCTTTATATAATAACAAAGTTAATAATATATATATTAATAGTAGTTTAAAAACTATTTACTAGAATATATACTATTTTATTAATACTATTAATAGCTACGTCGAATTAGATAATAGTAACCTAGCTATAGCTACCCTTAACCTATATCAAACTTTGTTAAGGTATATATTAGACTAGTACTATACTAACTTAACGTTAGATAAGAAGGTAGAACTTAAGGACCCTAATTATAGATTAGACTATTAGAAAGAGTTATTACTTAAATGTTTCCATTTACTATATAAAATCGCTAAAGTATATTTAATAAAAGAGAGGTATACTCTATGTAATATATACGATTAATACGATATTTAATACTAGATAACTAAGGTAGCCTAACTTTATAAGGATACTAAGGAGAGCGAATCTAAGGTATTAACTATTATATATAATAAGATAGATATAGAGCTAGTTATTAGTATTCCTCGACTAACTAGTAAGACGAACTATAATAAGTTTATTATAAGCCTATAGAAGATAGTCCCTAGTTAGTATTAAATAGTTACTAAAGGATCCTAGTGAGCCCTAGTCTAACTATCCGTTAAAACGACTCGCATAGGAACTATTTTAACGCAATTATCGCTAAAAGAGACCTTAAGAATAAGCCGCACTATTACTACTTATTATCTATACTATACGAACCTAAAAGAGACTATAACTAGCTTATTATCTTTAAGACCTATAAAGTAAGCTGCTAATATTACTACTAAACCCTTATTAAGCTCCTCTTATAAGGAAATTCGGTTTAACTAATAACAAAGGCCTAAATACTAATGCGAATAGCCTAGTTAACGCGTTTAGTATCCTTAACTACCTAGTTACCCTTTAGCCTATATAATAAAGGGGACTAGTTATAAGTAAGTAGAAGAGGAAGTATATACTTTATTAGATAAGGGCGACTTTAACTATATCTAGTATATTAAAGCTAGCGAGGATTTAGACTTATATAAAGAAGACTTAGTTATTAGTACTA
>JAVHLU010001130.1:0-36913 GCA_036785755.1 Colletotrichum ledebouriae | reverse complement strand
TCCTTAACTAGTAGAGGGTATAGGTTAAAATACCTATATAGTATTTCCCGAATTATACCTACGAACTAGGTGAATTTATTATAGTCTTTTTGCGAAGGGGCTGCGGCGTAATTCCGAGCTTAATAAGCTAAGAGTATGTTAGGGATAGTTATGAAGTTAATTACTAAAGAGCTATAGAAGTCTATCCTTAAGCTAGGCTTAAGTTAATCCTATCTATAAGTCCTAGATATCCTTCTTTCCTTATCCTAAGTAATAACCTCCTTATAATAGTAATTATAATTAGTTAGATATACTAACTAATTACTTACTAATTATTCCTTCTTATATTCTACTAACTACTAGTTATTCCTTCCTATACTTTACTAATTACTAATTATTTATTCCTATATTCTACTAATTACTTCTTATCTTATTATTATACCACTTATACTATAGTTCTTCTATACTAGGTAAGGCTCCTTATTCCTATATTATCCTATATATAAAGGTTCTCTAGGCGCTGGTAGTGCCTACGGGGCTACCCTAGTCTATATGCTTCTAACAGGTTATAATAAGGAGGTTAGCTTATTATAGTAAACTTCAATACTTACTCTAGCTTGAACTCTAGCCCTATAGCTATAGTTATAAATACTGATATATTATATTTCTATATTACTTAGAGTATATATACGGAAACTATAGGTACATCTTTATAACGCTTAAGAAATACTAATAAACCTGCAGTAAGTTTTACAAAATAAGGATATGAAGTATTGTTATTATAATATAAAATATACTTCAAGTTATATATTAGTAACTATAATATATAGAAAAATGGTATAAATAGTATTCTATAAATAACCAGATACTTTAAGAATCTATAAAAACATATTATTAATAATAACTATATATATATGTGTATATATATTATAACTCGTTAGATATTAAAGAACTATATTAGTCTATAGGTATACCTAGCGTCTAAAGATATTTATATATAGGATAATATAGGAATGAAGAGCCTTACTTAGCATAGAAGAGCTATAGTATAAGTTATAGAATAATAAGATAAGAAACAAAATAAAGCTATATAAACTATGAAGCGCTCATTAACACGAATAGCATAATTAGTAGTAAATAGAAGGAACTAGCTAGGGACTTATATATAGCATAGACATAAGCTAGGCTTAAGGATAGACTTCTATAGCTCTTTAGTAATTAAGTTTATAATTATCCTTATTAGTACTCTTAGCGTTGTTTTATATTATAAGCCCGCCTACAAGAACTATAACTAATTCTTTTACTCTTTTACTCTACACTCTAACTAGTAATATAAACTAATAGGATTATATTATTATTATGTATGATCCCTTAGCTTCTATTGATAGAACCCTATTATTAAATAGCTTATTATAATACTCTTATTACTTCTATTGACTAGTTAACCTTTAAGACCTACTAATAGTATTATTATAACCTATTAGAAGCATATAGACTAGGGTACCCCCGCAGGCACTACTAACGCCTAAAGGACCTTTATATTTAGGATAATATAGGAATAATAGGCCTTACCTAGCATAGAAGAACCATAATATAAGTTATATAATAATTAGATAAGACTAAGTAGATAAGAAGGAATACTGAGCGCTTAATAGGACCCACTAAGTACCTATTAACGCTTACTAAGCGATTACTACTATAGGAAAGTAATTACTTAGAGTAAGGAGGAAGGAACTATTATACTTATATATAGTATAGACTTAAGCCTAACTTAGAGGATAGACTTCTATAGATCTTTAGTAATTAACTTTATAAATATCCATAGGATAATCTTAGCTTATCTTATATTATATATTATCTTATAAGGATTATAACTAATTACTATTACCCTAAGTCCCTAATTAACCTTAGTAATATTAACTAATAAGACTCTATTGTTATTAAGTATTATCCCTTAGCTTCTATTAATAGAACCCCTTTACTAGCTAGCTAACTATAATACTTTAATTGCTCCTATTTAATAAGTTAACCTTTAATACTTACTAAATAATATATCTTCTTATACTTTAGCTAAGACCCCGATATCTAGCCCCTCTACTAGCTTAGAATAATAACCTACTATAAATATAGCTATAGAACTTAAGGATATTAGAATAACAGATAATAATTCTTATAAAGAAGATACCCGTTAGGAATAGCTTTAAAAGGTCTATTGTAATATTAGAAAAATATAAGCTTTATTGAATGTAAACGCTAGTTTACTTAAGGAATTCTAATAGTCTATTAGAACCCTATAAGTATAAACTATTAACCTTAAGTACTAGAATTAGATACTCTAGAAAGCTATTAATACCCCACTTATTATTACTAATAGATATAAGAAACTTAAGCTTAACTTATTTACTCTTTTTAATAGTATTCTAAAATAACTTAAGGGATTTCTAACCTAAGTTAAGACCTATTAGGACGTTGATCAATAAAAACTTTAATCTAAAAATAAAAAAGGTTAGAAATACCTTAGTCTTCCTTAAGGGATAAGCTCTTTAGTTATTTAAACCCTTCTATAAAGAATACCTAACTGAAGAAATATTAAATTAATATTCTATAGAAGTATGGGATATCTTTAGTAGCTTCTAAAGCTTTAATTATATCTTAAGGTTTTGATTCTAGGACCTAGATAAGAAATAATAAGTAGAATAGGACTTACTTTACCTTAGATAAACTAAATTAGCTAAAGACTATACTATAAAATTCTAATATTTATTTATAACTTAAGGTAATAAATAAAGATGAAATCTTTATATTCTATACTAACCTAAAGGATAAAGTTAGAGATAGAATTAATAAGGTTAACAGCCCTAATAGCTTCCTCTAGTATATAGAACTTGTAATTATAATTAATTACTAATTATATAAACGATATAAAGAAAAGGGAGAATGGAAACTATTACTTAATTAAGGGTATAAACCTTAAAAGTAACTATATAACTAATACTAGAGTAGTAATAATCTATAAATAAATAACGAATAGTATAACCCTAAGGTAGCTTAATATATTACTACTTATAGATATTATAGTAAACCTATAGATCTTAGGGTAGCTACTAAAGATATAAGGAAAGCCTTTGAGTACTTTAATTATAATTAGATTAGATATATTATACATACCTGCGTACTAGGTGAATTTATTATAGTCTTTTTGCGAAGGGGCTGCGGCGTAATTCCGAACTTAATAAATAGGCAATTCGTATAGTAGTCTCTTTATATAGTAGTCTCCTCTTAATCTATAGCGGGATAGGATAAGATAGACTTAGCTACGTAGTTTTTAAAAAGTCCCCTTAGCGCATAGACCTATTACAAGAGGACTATAGAGTAGGGCGTAGAGGAGAGGAGCATATTAGATATTAGTATTCTTCTAGTATTATTATTATCAATACCTTAATAATCCTATGCCACGTTTTTTGGTATTTCCTTAGTAAAGTTATGCCTGATTTAGATAATCTCTTTTAATTAAATCTATATATTACTTTATATTTCTTTTAGCCCTACTTCTATTATCTTTACCCAGTTATTAGTAGAGTTATATTATTTATTATTCTTTCTAGTCCTTATTAGTTCTAGCCCTTTCTAATAGTACCTAGAGGCAGATTCTTTTGCTCTTGATAATAGCCTTTATAAGCTTCCTAGAGAGTTAGGTACCTGCTCTACGTCTATATATCCCCGCTATTAATATATATATATATAAATAATCAATCTACTTTAAATATAGTTATAAGCCTAAAGAATCTATAAATAACGAATTATAACAATATACTTAATAATAAACATAGTCTAGAAGAGAGGAAGGTATTTATAAACCTACCTTAGTTCTAAGGGAATAGTAATAGCTATATAATCTTATAGAATTGGAGTAGGAATAATATAGACCCTAAAGTCCTTGCTTTTATATACTGTTAGTGGGTTCTAGCGGGTATATCCCTTTTCCCTATCCCTTATATATTATTATAGGTACTATTATTTAACTGGTAAGGCATAGCTAAAGTAGCTAAGATAGCTATATATATAAGACTAATATAGAGATTAAAAGTCTTACTAAGCTAATAAGTATAGCGAGATTAACTAGATGAGCAAATAAAGACTAATAAACCCCTTACTATTATAGCCCTAAGTACTAAGAGCGATATACTAATATTTAAGAGAGATCCTAATATAATAAAGCTACGAATTCATCGAAGATAAGGGCGTTATTAGGGAGATCTTTTCATATTATGTAGTAAAGCTTGAAATAGATTTATAAGAGCCTAGAGTAATGAAATCGAGGTTATAGGACTTTTTCTATGTTTATTTAGTTTACTTGGTTTATATTATTTCCTTTTTTACTACCTAAAAAGAGTTATAATTACTTACTTTATCTTTCTACTTAGATGATATTATAATAATAACTTTACTTTATTAACTAGAGGACTTTACTACTTAAACTATCTAATATAGATTTTAATATTTATTAACCTATATATATTATATCTTCCTCTTGATTAGCTAATTTAGATACTAGATCCTCTTTTAATAAAGGGAAATAGCTTAAAGAGAGATTTATAAGAGCTTTATTCAATAAGATAAAACCTTATACTATAAGATAGCTAGCTTCTAATAATAATATACATGGATGTATAAATCTTACCTTAGGGATAGGAATAATACCCTCAAGTAATCTATATTCTCTTAAAGGGTACTATACTAATTAGAATATTATAGCCCTCGCTAATCTCCTTATAAGATATCCTATTATTGAAATAATAAGCCCTTATTCTACTAGAGCGCCTAAGTTCATTAATACTAATATCTCTAAGTTTCTTTACTAATTATAAGACCCTTTTAAAGCTTGATAATAAGACTTATAATAATATTAAGTTCGGAATTACGCCGCAGCCCCTTCGTAAAAAGACTATAATAAATTTACCTAGTTCGTAGGTATAATTCTGGAAATACTATATAGGCATTTTAACCTATACCCTCTACTACTTAAGGAAAATAATATAGGAACCCTATATATTCCTACTACTTATAAGCAAACCCTCTAAATATTGCTATATAATATTAGATGCCCGCCGCACTAGGGCTAATTAAATTAGGGCTAAACGGGTCACTAAGGCTCTTATAGCAAAGCTGCTATATGAGATAACTCCTTAACCTAAAAGGTTAACCTTCTAGTAAGGTACTAAAGGTAAACGCTACTATATAAGAGGTAACTCCTTAATAAAAGAGGTCTTTCTTAAGAGGTTCTTATAGCTAGAAGTATAAGAAGCTCTGCTATAAGTAGTGCTTTATACCTCTCCCTCTTCCTTATTATTATCCCTTAACTATATTAGTACTAGACCTTATATATAAATATACTAAGCCTAAGCGAGGTATACCCTTTAATATAAATAATATAAAGGGGATCGCTAGAGAGTTTAGCCTTAATATAATTAATAAAACCTACTCCTTTCTTAACTACTCCGCTATATATAGAGAGTATATTATTAATATAGCCCTAAGGAGGGCTTACCTTAATACCCCTATAAGGGACTCTAGGAGGTATAATTAAATTATAGCTAAGTAAGTAAACTTAGTAGTAGAAGTTTAGCAGGTTATTATATACCCTATAGAGTAGCCCTTCTTTAAGTAGGTCCTCTATATTACTAAGGTAGAGGTAGCCTAGGCAGCCTAGGCCTATTAGGGGAACGTTAGTAAGTATAGCTTATGCTAAATAGGGAGAGCGTTACTAATAATAGCATAACTGCGAAGGCGTTAGCTAACCTGATCAAACCTAAGGATAAAGATAGTAATAACTAGCGGACGAAGCGGTAATAGAGGCGGTATTTAATAGCAGCGCGGGTAGTGCGCGAGAGGAAAAGTCAATAGTTTCATAGTCAATTAAATAATTAGAAACCGCGTTATTATTAATATAAAATTAAAGATCGTGAGGCTATTAATAGGCACGTATAAGTGTAGCTATAGTTAGGAAAGGTAGTCGGCAATATCACGTGACCGAAGGCTATGTATTATTAGTTGGAGCGGAGTTAGAAGGTCTGTTGCACTTGAGCAGGTAAAATCACTATGTAGTAGCTAAAGGCCACTAATAATAATATAAAAAGCGAGGTCTATATATATAGCGCTAGTAGCTATTAAGATATAGTAAAGTCTTATATTAATAAAGCTAAGACCTAGAAAGAAGCTAAAGAGAAGCTTCTTTACTAGTTTATATTTATAGACCTAAAGTCTTAATAGGACCCTAAAAAGTATCTTTAGAACCTACTTATAGGATCCTATATTAAGGATAATAACCCTTCCTAGGTTATAATATTAATCATTACTATTTAATAGCTTCAATAGAGAGCTATCTAATATGGAGACCTAGAGCTTACTAACGCTAAGCTTACTAATACTAAGCTTACTAACGATAAGCTTACTAACGCGTAGCTTATTTATATTACTTATTATTCCTTTTTAAAGAGGGTTCAAAGAGCTATAGCTTAAAGTCTTAGCTATTAGCTTACT
This sequence comes from Colletotrichum ledebouriae, assembly GCA_036785755.1. Taxonomy (NCBI): domain Eukaryota; kingdom Fungi; phylum Ascomycota; class Sordariomycetes; order Glomerellales; family Glomerellaceae; genus Colletotrichum; species Colletotrichum ledebouriae. Next base: position 30,394 of record JAVHLU010001130.1, on the reverse strand, counting down.
AAAGCTATTTTAAAGTAGTAGGTTAAAATAAAAGACGCTTTTATTAAATAATTCATTACTCTCGAGGAACTTTAGTAATTATCTAGCTTTATTAAGCCTAAACTAATAATAACACTTTAAGTCCTAGCGAAGATAATTCTAATAAGGTAGAAAGCTAAGGCTAAGGAGCACTCTATAGCCTAGATTATAAGCTTAATTATCAACTCTCTTATAGAGAATCTTAACACCTTAAATATTAAGAGGGCTAATTATAAAATAGATATCTTAACCCTTTATAAGAGAGTTACTAGCTAAGGAGATAATACCTTTAATTTCAATACTATAGAAGCTACTAAACCTTATAAATAATAATCTTAAGATTATTTATAGACTTAATATTAATAGTATTAATACTTTTACTTATAAGATAGATATAGAGACTATTAAGGAGGATATTAATAATACTAGGGATTAAAAAGCAATAGAGGAAGAGGAGGTTATAGAGGCTTGTAATAAGATAGGCTATTATAATATATCTCTTTCTATACTATAGGATACTCTTAGTTTTATAGTACTATAAGCTATATTATTATTAGTTATATTAAGTACCTTCAGGCTAGCTAGAATAGGTTTTATTATTATATAACTCCTTTCTACTTTATTAGTTTCCTAGACTCTAGTACCTAGGTTAAGACTAGTATTATTAATAAAGGCTATAACTATAAGAGAAATAATAGCTGAATAATTCTAAGGTATATTCTAATTAATAAGAAAAGCTATATATACTATACAGTTACTATAGGTGAGTTAGTAGAGAAGTGATACCTAAAGATCCTATAAGCAATTATATAGGTTATTAATTATAATAAGATATATCCTAAGTAGTCTATTAGCTTTACAAATCGTGGAAAGGAAATTATATAATAATATAACTTTATAGATATAATATTCTTTAGCTTTAAGCCTAAGAGCTAGTATATTAAACTATCAGAATATACTACTATAATAAAAAGAGTAAAGGCTAGAGGTTATTATATAGAGCTTTATAATGCTTATATTTAATTAGCTTCTTAAATAATAGACTTACCTATAGTTTCAGACCCTCCTATTTAGATTACTTAGAGAGTTCTGAAGCTACTTAATAATAAAGATAATAGTAATAATACTATACTACTAGATTCCCCTGAAAGTAAGTTAAGTAATAAGAATAGGATAGATAAGATAGGCCCTATATTGAATATAGTAATTTATAGACTAGTCGCGCTCCTACCCTCGAGCTATATAATAAGAGAGTAAATAAGAAGGTAGCTATCCCTAAAGTCTTCCTTTATTAGAACTAAGTGGATAAGAATAGAATAATCTATAATACTACTAAACCTATTGAGCTCGGAATTACGCCGCAGCCCCTTCGCAAAAAGACTATAACAAATTCACCTAGTTCGCAGGCATAATTCGGGAAACATTATATAAGTATTTTAACCTATACCCTCTACTAGGTAAGGAAAATAATATAGGAACCCTATATATTCCTACTACTTATAAGCAAACCCTCTCAATATTACTATATAAAGTTAGACGCGCGCCGTACTAGGGCTAACTATATTAGAGCTAAATAGGCTACTAAGGCTCTCGTAGTAATACCCTCGCTAAACCTTCTAGTAAGGTGCTATAAAAGCTACTATATAAGATAACTCCTTAACCTAAAAGATCCACCTTCTAGTAAAGTACTAAAGGTAAAGGCTACTATATAAGATAACTCCTTAACCCAAAAGGTTAACCTTCTAGTAAGGTATTATAAATATTATTATATAAGAGGTAACTCCTTAACTAAAGAGGTCTTTCCTAAGAGGTTCTTATAGCTAGAAGTATAAGAAGCTCTATTATTATAAGTAGGGCCTTATACCTCTCCCTCTTCCTTATCCATATCCCTTAATTATATTAATACTAAACCTTATATATAAATATACTAAGCCCGAGCGAGGTATATCTTTTAATATAAATAATATAGAGGGGGTTACTAGAGAATTTAGCCTTAATATAATTAATAAAACCTACTCCTTTATTAACTACTCCGCTATATATAGAGAGCATATTATTAATATAACCCTTAAGAGGGCTTACCTTAATACCCCTATAAGGGACTCTATAAGGCGTAATAGTATTAGAGCTAAGTAAGTAAACTTAGTAGTAGAAGTTCGGCGGGTTATTATATACCCTATAGAGTAACCCTTCTTTAAGCAGGTCCTCCGTATTATTAAGGTAGAGGTAGACTAGGCAGCCTAGGCGAACGTTAGTAAGTATAGCTTATACTAACTGCTTTAATATAGAGAGAGCGTTGCTAATAATAGTATAGTTCTAGCGGATAAAGCAGTAATAGAGGCAGTATTCAATAGCAGCGCAGGTAGTGCGCGAGAGGAAAGGTTAATAGTTTTATAGTCTATTAAATAATTAAAAACCACGTTATTATTAATATAAAGTTAAGGATCGTGAGGCTATCTAGTAGGGTACGTATAAGTACGGCTATAGTTAGGAGAGTTACGATCACGTGACCGAAGGCTATATATTGTTAGGAGGCGCGGAGTTAGAAGGTCTAATGCACTTAAGTAGGTAAAATCACTATGCAGTGGCTAGAGGCTATATACCAAGATATAATAGCTATAGTATTAATTATTAATACTATATTTATAAACCTAAGAAGAGGATAAGAAAGAAGAGAGTACTTAGGAAGAGGTATAAGTTAGTATATTAGAAAAGAGTTAAATTTAAAGTTATTATAGCTATAGATACTATTTTTCCCTATAATAACTATAGCCCTATACTAATAACGCCTATACTACTAATAGAAGATATTAATATAATATATAAGATAAATAATAAGAAGATTTAGCTTTTTAATAACGCTATATTAGATTATTTAACCCTAGAAAAAGACTTTTAATAGAAGTTAAATATATAGGTAAGAGCTAAGAAGAGTCTAATACTAGATCTTAATACCCTATTTATAAGCCTAATTATATTAAAGTTTTTCATTATTAAGAAAGGAATAAAGCTTATAAAGGCTTAATTATAAAGGCTTAATTAGAAGCTATACTTAAGATTATTAACTATCTATAGGTAGAAGAAAAGAAGCTTGTCTTAGGTATTCTTATTATAAGAGAGAAGGCTTTAGCCTAGGAATTCATATATTATAGCTTTACTTATCCTTCTATTATACCTTTATAGATAATTTAAATAATCCTATATATAATATAAGACGTAAAAGGAATATTAATATTAAGAGTATTAGAGTAGAATATTATTATAGTTCTAAAGGATAGACTAGAGAAGAGACTCCTCAAGTAAGGTTATATAGCTTATTATAATTTATTCTTCTTTATATAAAAGAAAGATAGTAAGATAAGGCTTATTAACCTAATAAGTAAGATAAATATAGTTATAATATAAGACGTAGTACTACCCCCTTTGAGCTCGGAATTACGCCGCAGCCCCTTCGCAAAAAGACTATAACAAATTCACCTAGTTCGCAAGCATAATTTAGGAAATACTATATAGGTATTTTAACCTATACCCTCTACTAGTTAAGGAAAATAATATAGGAACCCTATACGTTCCTACTACTTATAAGCAAAGCCTTATATAAAGTCGGACGCGCGCTGCACTAGGGCTAATTATAGTAGAGCTAAACAGGCTACTAAGGCTCTCGTAGCCTAGAAAAGCTACTATATAAGATAACTCCTTAACCTAAAAGGTCGACCTTCTAGTAAGGTAAATGCTACTATACGAGAGGTAACTCCTTAACTAAAGAGGTCTTTCCTAAGAGGTTCTTATAGCTAGAAGTATAAGAAGCTCTGCTACTATAAGTAGGGCCTTATACCTCTCCCTCTTCCTTATTCTTATCCCTTAACTATATTAATACTAGACCTTATATATAAATATACTAAGCCTAAGCGAGGCACGCCCTTTAGTATAAATAATATAGAGGGGATTACTAGAGAGTTTAGCCTTAATATAATTAATAAAACCCGCTCCTTTATTAACTACTCTACTATATATAGAGAGTATATTATTAATATAGCCCTTAAGAGGGCTTACCTTAATACCCCTATAGGGGACTCTATAAGGCGTAATAGTATTAGAGCTAAGTAAGTAAACTTAGTAGTAGAAGTTTAGCGGGTTATTATATACCCTATAGAGTAGCCCTTCTTTAAGCAGGTCCTCTATATTACTAAGGCAGAGGCGGCCTAGGTAGCCTAGGCCTATTAGGGCTTAAATATTAGTAAGTACAGCTTATGCTAAATAGAGAGAGCGTTGCTAACGATAGCATAGCTAGCGGATAAAGCGGTAATAGAGGCGGTATTAGCAGCGCAGGTAGTGCGCGAGAGAAAAAGTTAATAGTTTCATAGTCTATTAAATAATTAAAAACTATATTATTATTAATATAAAGTTAAAGATCGTGAGGCTATCTAGTAGGGTATATATAAGTATAGCTATAGTTAGGAGAGTTATAATCACGTAACCGAAGGCTATATATTATCAGGAGGCGCGGAGTTAGAAGGTCTATTGCACTTAAGCAGGTAAAATCACTATGCAGTGGCCAGAGGCCGTACTACCCCCTTTAATAGATAGCTCCCTAGAGGATTTCGCTGTATATTAGCTATTATTACTATGTCACGTGCGGGCCCTTCGGGCTTAAGGGTGCAGCTACCCTTTAGACGTTTTCCCCTGCGCCATGCGCGTAAAAGGTATAGGACATTTAGAACGAAGGCTCTGAATGCAGCTGCACCTAAGTACGCACGCCTAGCGCCGTGACAACTATTAAACTTCTTTTTAGGATATAACTAAGTTCCCTTAGACCCTATCAGTAGAGACTTAACGACGTTTATATTACTTATTAAACTACTATAGATATATATATTACTTGAAGGAGTAATGAATTTAGTTACTTAGTATATATAAGTTATAATTAGAATCCTGTATAACCTTATACCTAGCTACTAAAAAGCCTTCCTTAATAATATTACTATTAAAGGACTAACTTTATAATATAATAAATAAGAGATTAAGTCTTATTTAGGGATTTATAGATTTATTTTGGAATGTTTATAGAATATTAATAAGGCTTTAGTTAACCTAGAGCTAATAGAGTGTATAGTAATAGTATGGGAAATAGAGTAAACGTTATTACTTTACTACGTTATTTTTAGAGTGCTATAACTCAATGAATATAGGGGTTATAGTAAAGTAAAGTATATATTTGAATTCAGCTCTCAATCTCGCGTCGAATAGTTTACCTCTCGATGTTATATAACTAGGGTTGATATATTCTAACTACTTTAAGCAATGTTAAGGTTAAGGTTTAAGTTAAAACAAGGCGAAACAAAACGCTATATCTAAGCGTTATTACCTATATATATATATAATGAAGCGCTAATATACGCATAGCTAGAACCACGCCAAGTTTTAAGCTACTGCATATATAATAAAGCGCGCCTAAGGGTCGAAGAGGTCTTAGCGAAACGAGTGTCTACTTCTGCCTACCTTTTCCGCCTAGCTTTTTAACGCTTTAGATACAGTATTATTATTCAATATATATAGCGATTTATATCTCAGTTTTCCACTCTAATTGAATATTGTATCGGATTTACGAATAACCTCGTATAATTACATATTCTACCTATATTTAATTTCTTAAATATTCTAATACGTTTCTACCTCTTTATACTTATCCCTATAAGTACCTAGCCGTGCTTATAAACAGTAGCTAAGTTATAATAGGCTTAAGAAGTAGTAATAATTCTTAGCTATATTCATAACACTAATAGGTATTATCTAGAGAAAGTATAGATAGTTAAGATCTATAAAGAGGCTACTTATACTAATCCAATAGAGTTAAGGGCTGTCTTAGGGATTTTAATATTCTATAGATCCTAGGTAAAAAATTACTCTAGTATTATAACGCTACTTACTAACTTGATTAAGAAGGATACCTGTTTTAATTAGAATAAAAAGTAATAAATAGCTATGAATACCTTAAAGCTAATACTTATAGAGGCCCTAATTCCTATTACTATAGACTATAGCCCTAGAGGAGGGGATATTTACCTTATAGTTAATAATAGTAATATAAGATAGAGTAGAATCTTAGGATAATTTATTAATAACTAGTATATAGTGGAAAGGGCTAGAACCGAAAGGAACTAGAAAGACCACATATAATATAACTCTACCCATAAATAGGTAAGGATATCGAAAATAGGCTTAAAAGATATATAGATCTAATTAAAAGAGACTATCTAGATTAGGTATTAATTCGATAAGAAAATACTGAAAAGCGAAGTATAGGATTATAAAAGTACTAATAGTAATAATATATGAATAATACTAAAGTCTACTACGCTACCCTCCTCTATACTCTACTCTATAATCCTCTTATAATAAGCCTATAAACTAAGGGAGCTTTTCAAAAGCTATATAGCTAAGTCTATTTTATCCTATTCTAATTATCCCCTTAAGACTCTTTATAATATTATAAAGGAAACTCTTAATAAATAAATAAACCTAATTTTATAAAGACTATAAGTAAACTCTATTTATAGATCCCTTCTATTAATAATATCTTCTAAGTAAGCGATCTTATTACTAAGAAGGTCCCTTAGGTTTAACTATCTTCTATTATAAGTTATATCTTAATAATAGCCTTATTACTTCTTCCTCCTTATTATACTCCTTATCCTACTCTAATCCTTAGTATAGCTAGAACTATCTACTTTATTATCCTAGGAATAAAAAGCTATAATAATATACTCCTTTAGGTATCTTCTACTTAATCTAATCCTATTAGTTAACCCTTTATTAGATATAAGCCGCATAATTATAATTATACTTATTTAAAGGATTAGGTCACTTAAAAGATAATAATATATCTATATATATAATCCTTAAGTATAGCTTAGTAGTTATACCTTAGCTTAGTATCTATAAGACTTATAACTAAAGTTAGTATCTAAGGTATTTAAGCTCCTTATCTAGTATTCTAAATAGAGCGGACCTAGATAATACTAATAATTTATAAATAGGTTAACGAATATCGCCTATAAGAGATAATGTAATATAATTATTTTTCCTAAAATCTATTATATTACTATCTATAAGTAAAGGAGTAAAAAGGTACAGAGGGAAGAAAGTACCTTCTTAAAGTCTTCTTAGCTTAATAGGGTATCTTATAGAGCTATGCTACTTTTAATAACTAAGTTATAGAACTCTAAAGTAATTATAAAGATATATTAGTTAACTAAGGGAAACTTAGAGTTAGTAAATAAAATACTATTACTTAAGGTTATTTTACTAAGATATAATAATAGTATTCCCTCTTAGATTAGAGCTCTAGCTTATTTAATATATTAGAAGCTATATATAAATCTATCCCTCTACTAAACTAAATTAACTATATAAGCGCTTACTAATAGAAGCTTTTAGGGTTATTAAGGAGCTCCTATCTTATAATACTATATACTAAGGTCCCATATCGCCTTAACAAAGCGTTAATTACTATTCTAGTCTTATATAGGGTTATAATAGAAGTAGTTACTATATATCTAGTTTATAAAGACCATAGCCTAGTAATAATTACTATAGTTTAGTAAGAAGAAAGCTCTAATAATGTTACGGGCTACGCCTGGGTTAAGTCTACCTAGGCTTCTACCTAGGTTCACCGCCTTAGGGAGCTACCTAGGGCTTACCGAGGGCCTACCTAGTTCTTCCCTATAAACTAGCGAAATCTCTACTAGAGAGGAAAACTTCCCCCTTTTCCTCTTTAGCTTAAATAAATAGTATTATAATAACCTATTATTAAATAAACTTGGGTCTAACCCCTTATATATTTAAGCTTATTATTATAATAACGACGATAGGTGGAGCGCTACTCCCTATTAGGTAGTAAGATAGTTAATAATAACATAGTTAAAACTTAAGCCGAGCTATTATAAGCTAATTTAATAGTAATAATAGAGTCCCTCTAGTAATAGTTATAAGAGGTTAAGTAGGGGAATAGCTAATATATAGCTATATAGACCCCTATAAGTATTATTAGTAAGGCCCTAGTAATACCTAGTATTATATATTAGAAGCTACTACCCCTACTCCTAAAGTTTTTAGGTAAATAGAAAGAATGCGCCTCCTAAGTATAGTAAATATGATATAAGATCGCTATTAATACGGCGTTCTACCCTATAAATATAGAGGTATAATACCTTATTAACTCCTATTTAAATACTACTCCTTAGTAGGTAATATCTATTTTTGGTAGAGCTAGGGGGGATAGTAGATAATATAACCTAGAGGAACTTATAACTTACCTTAATTAGACTTATAAGGACCCTAATATCTAATTATAAGCTATAGCCTAACTATAGACACTCTAGTAGAAAGAGAATAAGGCCCTAGTAACCTTCCTACTAAGGTTTAAATAAGTATTAGCTAATATAAGTAATATGAACTAGCTAAGCTAAGTCTAGATCTTACTTCTAGAGGCCTCCTTTAGCCTAGGGGTAAGGGACTAGCTAATTACTATTAACTTACTAGCTAATTATAATAACTAGCTGTTAAAGGTTTAGAGTATTATATAGAAAGTAGAGTACTAGAAGGTTTCTAATAACTACCTAGTAACTTCCTAGAGACCTATTACTAAGAATACTAAGGGGAATACTTTTATAACTAGAGCTATATATATCTTATAAGTTAAAGAAGTAAAATACTATAACTACTACAACTCTAGGTCCTCCTTAGATACCTCCCTAGTATAATATTAATAGCTTTAGAAGGGTATAAGAGACTCTTATACCTATTATACTAATAGAGTTAGAGGTTATATTACTTAGTATTACCTTAATAAAGAGGATTAGCTACCTAGGGTTATAAAAGTAAAACCCCTAAAAGACGAATTAGTATATTATAAGGTTATAAAGAACGATTAAGTAGTAGCTAACTCCTTAGAAGAAAATAAGAAGTTAGGAAAAGACTAACTCTAGAGCGAAATTAAGCCCTAGAGCTTACTAAAGAGGAGATATTAGGTTAAGAAGAATATTGAGTTCGCAATTACGCCGCAGCCCTTTCGTAAAAAGACTATAACAAATTTACCTAGTTTATAGGTATAATTCGGGAAATATTATATAGGTATTCGAACCTATACCCTCTACTAGTTAAGGTAAATAATATAAGAACCCTATATATTCCTACTACTTATAAGTAAACCCTCTAAATATTACTATATAAAGTCGGACGCGCGCCGCACCACAGCTAATTATATTAGAGCTAAACGGGCTACTAAGGCTCTCGTGGCCTAGAAACGCCCTCGCTAAACCTTTTAGTGAAGTAAAAGCTACTATATAAGATAACTACTTAACCTAAAAGGTCGACCTTCTAGCAAGGTGCTACAAAAGCTACTATATAAGATAACTCCTTAACTAAAGAGATCTTTCCTAAGGGGTTCTTATAACTAGAAGTATAAGAAGCTCTGCTACTATAAGCAGGGCTTTATACCTCTCCCTCTTCCTTATTATTATCCCTTAACTATATTAGTACTAAACTAGATATATAAAAACGCTAAGCCCGCGCGAAGTACGCTCTTTAATACTAATAATATATAAGAGCATACTAGAGACTTTAGTATTAATATAATTAATAAAACCCGCTCCTTTTTTAATTACTCTATTATATATAGAGAGTATATTATTAATATAGCCCTTAAGAGGGCTCTTATTAATACCCCTAGAGGGGATACTTGCTATTATATTATAACTAAGTAAGCGGACTTAGTAGTAGAGGCTAGTCGGGTTATTATATACCCTATATAGTAGCCCTTCTTTAAGCAGGTCCTCTGTACTATTAAGGCAGAGGTAGTATAGGCCCTTTGGGGGTTAGTAAGTATAGCTTACGCCGACTACTTTAATATAGAGAGAGCGTTACTAATAACAGTATAGTGAAGATAGTAACGACTTCTAGCGGATAAAGCGGTAATAGAGGTGGTATTAGCAGCATAGGTAGTGCGTAAGAGGAAAAGTTAATAGTTTCGTAGTTTAAATAATTAAAAACCACGTTATTATTAATATAAAGTTAAAGATCGTGAGGCTATCTAGTATAACAGGCACGTATAATTATAGCTATAGTTAGGAGAGTTATAATCACATGACCAAAGGCTATATATTATTAGGAGGCGCGGAGTTAGAAGGTCTATTGCACTTAAGTAGGTAAAATCACTATGTAGTGGCTAGAGGCCTTTAGAAGAATATAAATAGGAATAACTAGCTAATAATAAGCTTATTATTATTTAAGTTAGAGTTAATAGAGGATATCTAGCTTATACCCGAGTAGATATTAGGAGTAATACTTATATAATAATTAATCTTTCCCTAGTTTAATACCTTTACTTTCTATATATTAAAAAGAGATACTAACTTATAAGGGGGTATATACTTAGTAGACTATTACTAGGTAATACTCTAAGTATAGTAGCGTTTAACCCAGGAATAGGTAGTTATACCTAGCGTATCCTTTTATATATAGTTAATAGCCTAGACCCTAGTATCCTCTTAGGGCGCCCTTAGATAGAATAGAACTAGGTTATTTATAATACTATAGCTTACTAAGTATACTATAAGAGGGGTTAGGTTAGGCTATACCTGAAGGATTAAGAAGAAACGCCCCTTATAAAAGAAATAAGAGCTATAAAGTTCCTTAATATACCCTTATTCTCTATAATCTACTAATACCTAGCGAGATAATAGGGTAAGTATTAGGAAAGTACTATAGAGGTATTAGTATAAGCTATTAGCTTAGCTAATATTAAAAAGCCTTAAACTTAAAACTAAAGTAGGATTAATAATATTATTTATTAAGCTAGGTCTTAAGGGAGTTTCCTAACCTATTAAACCCTAAAAAGGCTTACCTACTACCCCCGAGGTAACTAGGAGTAGATTACTAGATTAAGCATATATTAAAATTAAATAGAAGGGAGCTACTACTCCCTTAGAGCCCCCTCTGTAGTATATTAAGAGAAGAGCTACTAGTATTAAAAAAGACCCTATAAGACCTCTTAGATAAGGGGTTTATTAAAGGTAGTAGCTTACTTACTAGGGTAGTAATACTCTTTATAAGAAAGCTAGGTAGAGGAATTTACTTCTATATTAATAATAGAGCTCTTAATATAATTATTAAGAAAGACTACTACCCTCTCCTATTAATCTCTAAGACGCTATATTAAGTAAGTATAGCTAAGTAATATACTAAGCTAGATATAGTAATAGCTTTCTATAAGTTAAGAGTAGTAAAGGAGTATTAAAAGAGAACTATATTCTATACCTAGTATAAGTTATTTAAGTAAGTAATCTACTTATTTGGCTTAATTAGCGCCCCTACTAGCTTCTAGTAATATATTAATTATACCTTATAGGACTTCCTTAATAACTTCCTTATTATTTATATAAATAAGATCTTAATTTACTCCAATAGAATAAGAGAAAACTATAAGAGGAAGGTCTAGGAGGTCCTCTAGAGGCTAGTGGATATAGGGCTAAATATTAACCCTATAAAGTATAAGTTCTTAATTAAGAGGGTTAAATATATAGGGTTTATTATAATAATAGGAGAAGGTCTTTCCTATAACCCTAAAATTCTCTAAGTAATTACTAAGTAGTTACTCCCTACCTCCCTAAAGGGGGTCTAGAGCTTCCTAAGGTTTATAAACTATTATAATATATTTATACTAAAATATATAGATATTATTAAACTATTTATACTACTTTCTAAGAAGAATATAATCTTCTAATAGGGAGATAACTAAGAATAAGCCTTCTTATAGCTTAAATAGCTCTTTAATACTTAGCTAATACTCTACTAATTTAATCTAGAAGATAAGATTATTATTAAAACTAACTATATAGGATTTATATTAAGAGGGGTGCTCTTATAAGTTAACCTAGAGGGTACTTAGTATCCTATAGTATTCTACTTATAGAAGCTCTTACTTATATGGTATAACTACCCTATCTATAATAAGGAGTTCCTAGTAGTTCTTTCTTACTTATATATATAGAGGGCGGAGCTATATAATATAACTACCTTTAAGATATTAATTAACTACTAAGGGCTTAAATACTTTATAACAAAGTAATACCTTATAGAGCGCTAGGGCTAGTAAGTAGAGGAGCTATCCTAGTATAACCTTACTATTAAATACTACCCTAATAAGGAAGTAGTAGCCTCTACTACTCTCGCTTAGAGAGAATAAGATATATCATAAGAGTAAGATATTACCTAGAAGCAGGGGAGGGTCTTATAGCTAATACTAAACTATACCTACCCCCGCGGGGACCCTATATCTAGCCCCCTAGTAAGGGGAGGTTAGAAGAGCTATATTAATATCGTAGATATTATCATCTTTAATCTTAACCCTAAACTATAGGTGCTATAGGAAGAAACTATAAAGAAGGATATAATATATAAAGCTATATATTATATAGTTACTTATTAGCTTTAGAGCTTCTTATTAGATATAAAGGCTGAGGTCTAAATTAGTAAATATAATATTAATAATTACAGGAGGCTAACGTTTAGAGGGAGGCTATAGGTACCTAGCGGGGAGGATAATAATAACCTACTAGGGGAGCTCTATACGAAGATTATCTAGTAGAGCTACGACTTGAGTATAATTACCTACCTAGGTTATAATAGTATATTAGAAATAATAAGCTAGTTCTATTAGCTTGAATAATTATAGATAGTATAGAGATTTATAAGGAACTATAATATCTATAGAGGGATATATATCTAGAGGTAAGCTAAGAGGGGTTTCTGAAAGCCCCTACTAATACCTACCTAGTTATACTTAGACCTCTTAATAGACTTTATTATAGACTTATTACGTATGAAGGATAATATTAGCTAATACCTATAGGTTATAATAGATAAGCTAGTTAAGTTAGTAATATTAGAGGAGATAGGTACTATAGAAGTAAAAGCTTATACCTAGTAGTTCCTTACCTCCTACTTCTAGTTCTATAGGTTCCTATATAATATTATTAGTAATTAAGGGTCTAATTAAATAAGCTACTTCTAAACTATATTCTAATACCTTACTAGTATAAAGAGACTATTAAGCACTATATATTACCCGTAGACTAATAGTAATACTAAGAGGTAGAACCAGGAGATATAGGCTATCCTATAGCTATTTATAACCTAAGTATAAGATAGCTAGGAGCAGCTCTTACCCGCTACGTAGCTAGCGCTCCGTAATAAGGTTAATAATATTACTAGGTTCTCCCTATTCTTCTTAGAATATAGGTACTATACTAACCCTATACCTATTATAGATAATATAGTATAGGAGACCCCCTTTAGAGATATAGTAGCTACCCTCCTAATAACGAGACTATAGGAAGTAGTACAGTTTATTAAAGTAAGTATTATAATAGCCTAGTAGTATAGCGAGGAGAATATAAACTAGTATAGGACGCCTATAGAGGAGTACTAGGTAACTAATAAGGTTTAGCTTTTAATAGCTAGCTATAGGAGCCCTAGGCCTAGTAAGAAGCTATTATAGTAATACTATAAAATATTATAATAAGAGTCCTCAGCCTATACGTTATTAAGTTAGATATACTTAGTAATATCTACCCGAGGTTCTATATAACCCTCCTCTAGAGGGTACTAGAGGACCCCTTACTTACTTAGATAAAGACAGATCCCTAGCGACTACTAATTATAGCTAATAATAGTGAATTTAAGTAATATATAGAAGAGATATATATACTATAATAGAAAGTAGTTAGGTAAGAGCAGAGGCGCGAGGTCCTAGTTAAGTAGGAAGGGTATATAGAGCCTACCTAGGAGCTTATAGAAGCTATTATAGAGACTACTGAAATAAATAGGTATAAAGCCCTATATAGGCTAGTTATAGATAGTAATAGCGACCTAGCCTACGCCTAGGGGGGGACTAGCTAGGAGGGGGGATAGTATTATAAGCTATACCTAGGTTAAGTCTACCTAGGCTTCTACCTAGGGTTACTACCTTATAGAGCTACCTAGGGCTTACCTAGGGCTTACCTAGTTATTCCCTATAGACTAGCGAAATCTCTATTAGAGTAGAAAACTTCCCCCTTTTCCTCTTTACCTTAAATAAATAGTATTATAGCAACCTCTTATTGAATAAACTCAGGTCTAACCCCTCGTAAATAATATTCTAAAGGTTCTTTACCTCTTATCTCTTAAGTACTATAGAAGCCTTATTAATCTTATTCTTAGGTTACTAAGCTAGTTTACGGATTAAGGTATAGATATTATAAGGGTAACCTTTAATTACAAATTTAAAAAGGGCTATAATTTCTAAATTATTTAACTCTTATTACTTTATTAGCTTCCACTATATATTATAGAGGTCTAATAAATATTCTACCTAAGCTAAAGTATTAATAGATAACCCTCTTCTATATAAGGTTATTAAGTAATTTATAAGTTCTTAATTTTATTATATATATTATAGGACTACTAGTATAGGTTTAATTCTATTTAATATAGGGTTCATTTTAGGTCTCTTAGTAATAAATACCGCTAGGGTATTAATAGGGTGAAATATAACATCTCTTAGGGTAATCAGAGCTAGATGGAGCGATATAGATACTTTTATAGACCTAGGGTAATTAAAGTGCTTTATAAAATTAATAAATTACTATTAATTATAATCTCTCTTATATTTCTTATACTAATTCCTCTTATTTATATTATAGAAATTTAGTTCTTCTAATAAACCTTCCTCCCTATCTAACTCTTTTAAATTAGAAGGAAGTATTAGACTAATCTATAAATTAGGGTCCTTAGGTAGTAATAAGTTAATATCTATTCTATTTAGAGAGGAAACCTTTAGGTGTATAAATGAAGGGGTATACTTAGCTATTTAGCGCTTAATATCCTTTTAAGTTACTCCTTTCTAAATATCCTTATCTAATAATTTAAAGTATTAATTATATTGAGGTTTCTTTACTTTTAATTATACTTAGTATCCTTCTAGAGGTATTTTATTAAAAAAGGCTATTAATAAATAATTAATTCAAGCTTAATATCTTATCTTAATAAGCTACTTGGGTAATACTAGGCTTCCAATCTATATAAAAGACCTAAGCTAATTAACAAAATATAGGCCTAAAGCCTATAGTAGAGGGTTTATATATTAAAGTTCAATAAGGTATAGTTATTTTATTAAGATCTCTCTAGTATTACCTCTTAGTAAAAGACTTATAGCAATAAATAGTATGGTCTATATTTATCCTTCTACTGCTCTTCTTAACTACTAAATATTATGAAACTAGTTTCTCTTATTATATAAATTAATTAATAGACTTATAATAATTATTTTAATAGAATTAGGCGCTTTTAGATAAACAAGAAATATATTAAGGGGCTTAGCCTTAATCTAAGTAACTATAATATCCCTTTCATCTCTATTTTTAAAGTTATTTTCTATACCTCTAGCTATATTATAGCGGAGCGGTTAGCTAGGCTTAGTAAGCCTTATAAGGTAATAAGTAACTACTAAGATATCCTTAGTATATATTAGAGTTACTATTTTAAGTATACTAATAGTATTAAATATACTAGCTATAACTTACTATAGGTATGAAAGGCGAATTATCTCCCCTATTACTTCTAAGGTCTTATTCTAATATTTAATAAGGCTATATTTTAATATTATATTAAAAGGGTCTATCTAATTAGAGATGATATCCTTCCTAGGTAGAAAGCGCGTTCTATATTTAATTAGCTAAGGCTAGTAACTAAGTTTATTAGTAGGTCTAGAGCCTAGGATATCTCTATTATTTTATCTCTATACCTAAAACCTATTTATACTTAGTTTATTAGGCATAAGCTCTATGAAAAGCCTAATATTAAGGATAGGGAGGTTTAAGTACCTTAACTCCTAGATATATATATCTAAGGCTTTATTATTATAAGAAATAACTTTCCCTATTATAATATGTTAAAAAAGAAGTTAATAAAGGGTAAGCGCCAGTAATTTATAAACTAAAAAGCTAAATAGAAGTAATATTAGAAGAAAAGAAGGAGCTATAGTATAATAGTTAATAATACATAGTTAATAAGTAAATTAAGCTTAAAAGTAAATAATATATATATAGGAGAGAGAGAAACTAGAGGATTTGAGGGGTTAGGAGTGCGTTTTTATATCTACTAATTACCTTAATAATATAGTAATTTAGTAGTAGCCTATAGAAGGAATAATTAACTCTCCTCCCTTACCCTCCTTAGCTTGAATATAGTAAAATAAACTTAGGATAAAAAGCTTATAATAAATAGAATAATAAATTAGGGTACTGATATATAGGGAAAGACTAAAGGAAATAATAATTAGTAATAGCTATTAAAACGAGTAGTTAGGTTATAAAATTAAAGTTTTATCCTCCTCTATCCCTTATTATTAACTTCTCCTCTTATAATAACTACTTTTACTTTAATTAACTACTAAGATATCCTTAGTATATATAGGAGTTACTAATTTAAGTATAGTAATAGTATTCAATATATTAGCTATAACTTATTATAAGTATAAAGGGCGAACTATCTTCTCTACTACTTCCAAAGTCTTATTTTAATACTTCATAAGGATATATTTCAATACTATATTAAAGGGGTCTATCTAACTAGGGATATTATCCTTCCTAGGCAGAGGGCGCGTCTTATATTTAATTAGCTAAAGCTAGTAACCAGGTTTATTAGGAGGTCTAAAGCCTAGGATATCTCTATTATTTTATCCCTATATTTAAAACCTACTTATACTCTATTTACTAGGTATAGCCTCTATTAAAAGCTTAATATTAATAATAAGAAGGTTTAAGGATTATAACTCCTAGATATAAGTATCTAAGGCTTTATTAATATAGAGAATAACCTTCCCTATTAGAACATATTAGAAGAAAAGTTAATAAAGGGTAAGTATAATTGATTTTTAGATTGAAGAGCTAAATAGAAGTAACGTTAGAAGTAAAGAAGAAGCTATAATATAATAGTTATCATTATATGTTTAATAAATAAATTAAGCTTAAAAGTAAAAGTATATATATAAATAAGAGAGAAACTAGAGGGTTTAAAGAGTTAAGAGTATATTCTTATATCTACTAATTGCTATAATAATATAATAATTTATTAGTAGCTTATAGAAGGAACAATTAACTCTCCTCCCTTACCCTCCTTAGCGTTAATAAAGTAAAATAGACTGAGTATAAAGAACTTATAATATATAGAATGATAAATTAGAGGAGTAATATATAGGGAAAGAATAAAGGAAATAATAATTAGTAACAGCTATTAAAATAAGTAATCTAGTTACAAAACTATATAAATATTCTCTTCCATTCTCTATTATTAACTTCTCCTCTTATAATAACTACCTCTGCTTAATTACTTAGTTTTAACCTAGCCTCTTTATACTTTCTCTCTTATATTTATAAATTATCTTTTCTTATTATTGCTAATTACAACCTCCTTATCTTAGGCGTTAAAAATACTAATTAACCTTATCCTTATTTTCTCCTGTTAGTAATAACTCTCTAGATCTTTAGTCTTAATATCCCTATACCTAAAATTAAGAAAGATAATATACCTCTTTTTTTCTAATATTCTAATACCTAACCTTAGGTATTCCTTCCCCTCTTTAGTATTATCCCTATACCTTCTAACTAATAATTATAATTATTAGGTAGGCATAAGCCTTATTTAGCTTTAATTTAATATCCCTAGTAATAAATACTTAGGAGTAGCTTTTATATTATAGATATTCTCTAAGAGAACTACTAAAGTAATAAGGCTAGCCTTTTAGAAGGTTTACCTTAATAAATAGGACTTTAAACGAATATTTAGAGTGACTAAGGGGTCTAGAGACTTCTACTATTAAGTCTTTATCTATACTTCTACTACTTTCCTCGATAGATTATAGGAAATAAAGGTCTTTTAGTATATAATAGCTATATATAGCTTATTTATTTAGTCCTAAGGTAGTTATAACGTAATACCCTATATCTATTATAAAGAGCAGGCCTATACTACTAGGAACCCTATAACTAGTATTTATATTCATAAAATATACTTTAAATATATCTCTATACTAGGTACTCCTTATACTAACTACTTCCTCTTAAAGACTTAAGAGAGTTACTTATATAATAGTCTAAATATCTATAAGCGTTATATGTATAGAATAAGCGTAGTAATAAGGTAAAGAGGAGTAGAGAATTCAATAGTATTAAGGAGATATTATAGTCCTAAATCCTGGTAGATACTATAGTTATTATTATAGCTAAGTTTAACTTCTTACTCCTTTGTAATAAATATTAATAATAGGCTTAGGAATATTACCCTAAAGCTAGGTTTATATACTCTTATTACCCTTTTATAATAGAGCTACCTTTAGAGTTTAACCTTATAGAAATCGCAGACTATTTAGTGCTTTATATAGTAAATTAGGGTAGGAAAATAGGATTTATAGATATATTTATATAGTATAGGGGGAGGGGTATAGAAGAAAAGGGAATAGGGCGTTAATTAGGTTATAAGGAAGAAATCGAGGTAAATGATATATAAATAGGTCTATAAAACTAAATTTGAAGTATGTCTAAGTATATAACTAATATAATCCCCTTTAAAAGTATCCTTCTCTTTCTCTGGAGTAATCGTACTATAATATAGGATTAGTAATAGTAAGGCCTCTAGCCACTGCATAGTGATTTTACCTACTTAAGTGCAACAGACCTTCTACCTCCGCGCCTCCTAATAATATATAGCCTTTAGTTACGTGATCCTCTCCTAACCATAGCTATACTTATACGTGCCCGTTATACTAGATAGCCTCACGATCTTTAACTTTATATTAATAATAACGTGGTTTTTAATTATTTAATACACTATAAAACTATCGGCTTTTCCTCTTATATACTACCCGCACCGCTATTAAATACCGCCTCTATCACTGCTTCGTCCGCTAGTCCTCTTATTCGATTAGGTTAGCTAACGCCTTCGTAGCTATACCGTTATTCGCAACGATCTCTCTATTCGGCCTAATCTATACTTACCGACGTTCGCCTAGGCTACCTAGGCTACCTCTACCTTAGTAATATAGAGGACCTGCTTAAAAAAGGGCTACTCTATAGGGTATATAATAACCTAATAAACTTCTACTACTAAGTTTACTTACTTAGCTCTAATACTATCGCGCCTTATAGAGTCCCCTATAGGGGTATTAAAATAAGCCCTCTTAAGAGTTATATTAATAATACGCTCTCTATATATAGCAGAGTAGTTAACAAAGGAGCGGGTTTTATTAATTATATTAAGGCTAAACTCTCTAGTAACCCCCTCTATATTATTTATACTAAAGGGCGTGCCTCGCTTAGGTTTAGTATATTTATATATAGGGTCTAGTGTTAATATAGTTAAGGATTTATTATAGGTTAGATAAGGATAAGGAAGAGGGAGAGGTATAAGGCCCTGCTTATAATAGAGCTTCTTTTACTTCTAGCTATAAGAACCTCTTAGGAAAGACCTCTTTAGTTAAGGAGTTACCTCTTATATAGTAGTATTTATAGCACCTTACTAGAAGGTTAACCTTTTAGGTTAAGGAGTTATCTTATATAGTAGCTTTCGCAGCACCTTTAGCACCTTACTAGAAGGTCGACCTTTTAGGTTAAGGAGTTATCTCATATAGTAGCTTTTACCTTACTAGAAGGTTTAGCGAGGGTATTTCTAGGCCACGAGAGCCTTAGTAGCCCGTTTAGCTCTAATATAATTAGTCCTAATATAGCGCGTATCTAACTTTATATAGTAATATTTAGAGGGTTTGCTTATAAGTAATAGGAATATATAGGGTTCTTATATTATTTTCCTTAACTAGTAGAAGGTATAGGTTAAAATACCTCTATAGTATTTCCTAAGTTATGCCTGCGAACTAGGTGAATTTTTTATAATCTTTTTGCAAAGGGGCTGCGGCGTAATTCCGAGCTCAATTAGTAATAGTAATATTAGTAATAATCTTTTCTAATAAGGGAGGGGGGGGATTAGGAAAGGGTCTACTAATATCTACCTAAGGGGGCTAATTACTTCGACTTTAATACCCTCTTTCTCCTTCTCTTCTTCTCTTTTATCTTTAGGTTATTAATCTTATAGTTATTTAATAAGAGGGATCTTTGATATTATTATCAAGAAGTTAAAGGTTTTATAGATCCCTAGGCTTAATAACCCTACTATAATTACTAATAGATATTAAAATCATCTAGGCCTTTATTATATTAAATAACAGCGAGAAAGTATATTTTAATCGGTAGGGAGTTACTAATACTATATCTTACCCTTATTCCTAAAGTTTAGGAATATTATCCCTAGAATCTTATATTTTTAAAATAAGAGATAGAAAGAAGAATAAATAAGAATAGGTCTATTAATTATTAATTAAAATAGGTTATAATAAAGGAAATCCTATATATCTCTTAGTTCCTCTATCTTTATATATTCCTTCTCTTTCTCCCTAGATATCTTAGGAATCTTAATAACTAGTTATTATTTAGCTTTTAAAGCTTTAATTATTTTTTTTAAATCCTTTAAATACTATTTTACTTATACTATTAATTATAATAAATCCTCCTCCTTATCCTAATTACTTTCCCCAGGTATTATAAGTTCCTCCTCCTCTTCCTTAGGTATATAATTATTATACTCTTTGTTTCCTAGCGCTAGGAAGACTTTTGCTAGGGTTCTTTCTAAATTAGATCTATAAATATCTAGATTACCTAGTTCCTAATACCTTTTAGGAGCTTAAATAAATTTATAAAGTTAATCTCTACTAAATATCTTTCTAGTAACTTTATTACTTACTAAAGTTATTAATTAATTTGAGAAAGTATTAAGAGCTTATAATAAGATATAAAAGGGGCTTTATTAGTAATAATTAAGCTTTTTAATAAATGATTTATAAATAGATCTCCTAATATTAAATTCTAGTACTAAACTATATATTTCTAGCCTCTCCTTTCTTATAATCCTTTTATATTAACTATTATAATACTCTATAGTTTTCTTATATTAACTATTAATTATTTCCTTAGCTTATTCCCTATACTTATTAAGTTATAAGAAGGCTTATAGATATATTTAAACCTCCTACTCTTTTATTATTATTAAACCCTAATTAAGAACCTTCTAGGTTAATATTAGGGGTTTAATAAGAGCAATAAGCTTAAACCTATATAAAAGATAGAAAGGGCTAGAACTAGTTAAAGTATAAACGCTCGATTAGTCTATAAATAGGGTAATAGGAAGATATAGTTAAGGGTTGATATCTCTCTCTCTTCTAGTTTATATTAATAATATATAAGTAAATAGCTAATAACTAGCCTCTATTACTTTATTAGCCTTCGGGATATATACAGATATTACTTTCCTCCTTATACTATATTTCTTATTAAACTTAATAATAATATCCTTATTCTCTAGGCCTCTATTAATAATAAGCTTGCTATATAATTTATAGTAATAGATATCTTCCTAGATAAACTTAGTAATCTTGGCTAAAGTCGCGCTCTTACCTTAATACAGTACTACTTACCTACTCTCTATATATCTAATAAGATCCTTATATAAAGTAATTCCTTTAATAAGCTATAGGTCCTTATATTATCTATATACTGAGCTCTCCTCTTCTAGTACTTAGAATAACTTCTTGGGGATTTGCTAATCTCTATATATATACTAGCTTATATATAGTAATTAGATAGTGTTCTAGCTATAGCTTATTTACCTTAATAACTGCTCTCTTTATAACCCTTTATAACTAGCCTCTTCTACTATTTAGGATTATTAATAACTCGTTATAGTATTAGGTTCTAATTTATTAGTCTAATAAAAAGCAAGTAGTTCTAAATATAGTAATTTAATACTCTAGTCTTATAATGATAATACCTTACTAGTTAAATCCCTAGAGAGTATCCCTAGAGAGTATCTCTATATTATTAACTAATAGGTAATTTATTAAGAATATATAGAATAAGTCTATAAATTATAAAGAAGTATATCTAGGATATTTATTATATTATTAATAACTTCCAAATCCCCTATTAGGACCTCCTCTATATATTACTTATTACTATATTATTAAGCTTAATTAGAACGGGAATTAGCTTCTATATCTATACGAAAGATCTATAAATCGATCTAGGAGTTAATTTCTCCCTTGGCCTTTTTATTAATAGTAGTAGAGGGACCTTGAGGTTTTTATAATAAGCTATCTGCTACTATATTCTAAGTATTATAAGTATATTATACCTTAAAGTTAAATATTTAAATCTATATAATCTAGCGAATAATAAGGGCTTCTAGAAGGTCTATAGCTACTCTATTAAGCTATATAACCTATATCTAAGTATCTATCTCTAAGATAAAGTATTATCTATATAGAGAGTTATATACCCTCGTTAAGGCCTTTAAGATATTATATAACTCCTTCTTCCTAGTATTATATAATAATTTAGGTCCTAACTAAGTCCTACTCTTAAAGCGAGAGACTACGCGCTAGTTATTAATAAATTATCCTAGGACTCTACCCTATCTTATATTACTAGTATTAAGAATAAGGTAGCTATCCCCTCCTCTAGGGCTATAGTCTATAGTAATAAGAATTAGAGCCTCTATAAGTATTATCTTTAAGATATCTATAGCTATTTATTACTTCTCCTCCTAGCTAAAAGAGGTATCCTTCTTAAGTAAGTTAATAAGTAGTTTTATAATAGTAAAGTAGTCCTTTACCTAGGACCTATAGAATATTATAATCCCTAGAAAAGCCCTTACCCCTATTAAATTAGTATAACTAGCCTATTTATAGATCTTAACTATCTTTACTTCCTCTAGATAACGCCTCTTAGTACTTTAAATATAGCTAGTAATTACTACTACTTCCTAGGCCTATTATAAGTTAACTACTACTACTATATACTTAGCTAGCTCTAAATTAACTAAGACCTTATTAATACTATATAAGTACTCTAAAATAAATCTATAAATCCCTAGATAAGACTCGATCTCTTCTTTATTATATTATAAAGTCGGTTCTTTAATAGCGATATTATAAAGGAAGGCTTTATAGTAACTAGGGATAAGGTTATATAGGATTCTTATTATAACCCGTATAAACTAAGCAACTAAGTCTTTCGCTCCTTATAGTAATATCTATATCTATAGTAATCCAATACGTAATATAAATACTATTAAATCTCTACTTATAAGGTCTAAAGGGACTTAGTTATATCCTAGAAGGAGCTCTAGTAGTAATAATAATTAATATATAGCGAAGTCCTCTAAAAGGTCATCCGCTAAAGGGGATAGTACTATATCTTATATTATAACTATATATATCTTAGTTACTAAGTTAATAAGTCTTATCTTACTATTCTTTTTATATATAAGGAAGAACAGATTATAATAAGCTATATAACTCTACTTAAGGATTCTCTTTTTACTTTATCGTTTAGAATTATAATAATATTCTTACTCTAGTCCTCTTAATATTAGGATTCCTTTCGCTTACTACGCCTTATATAGGACTATTTAAATTATCTATATAGGTATAATAAAAGGGTTTATAGAGCTATAATACTTAAATTCCTAGGCTAAAGCCTCTTCCCTTAGAGTAAGGATAGCTAAAAGAAGCTTCTTTTCTTTAGGTTATAGATAGTTAATAGTCTTGAGGATAGCTTCTTATTTAGCTTTTATAAGCCTTATTCCTTATTTAATAGTTAAAAACTTTAGTATAATTAGGCCTATAAATAGGGTACTAGGATCTAGTATTATATTCTTCTTAGCCCTTACCTACGCCTTTAACTTCTAGTCTAGGTCTCTATCTAGGGTTAAACTATTTAATATTACGTTATTAATAAGTTAAATCTTCTTATCCTTCGTTCATTATGTTATATTAATATCTTCTATTAGTAATATAGGCGTTACTAGTATAGGTATATAGTTATTATAGGAGAAAATAGTATTTATAGCTGTAATGATTTTAACTCCTTTCTAATATACTAACTTATACTTCCTCCTAGGTACTTTCTTCTTTAATATTCTCTTCTTAGGTTTATAAATATAATATTAATAATTCATACTATAGCCATTATATCCTACTATATGGCCTCTGGCTACTCCATAGTGATTTTACCTGCTTAAGTGCAATAGACCTTCTAACTCCGCGCCTCCTAATAATACATAGCCTTCGGTCACGTGATTATAACTCTCTTAACTATAGCTATACTTATACGTGCCCTACTAGATAGCCTCACGATCTTTAACTTTATATTAATAATAACGTAGTTTTTATTTATTTAAGTACGGATATACTACGAAACTATCGACCTTTCCTCTCACGCACTACCCGCGCTGCTAATACCGCCTCTATTACTGCTTTATCTACTAGCTATACTATTATTAGCAACGCTCTCTCTATATTAAAGTAGTTAGCATAAGCTATACTTACCGACGTTTAAGCCTTAAGGGGCCTAGGCTACCTCTACCTTAATAGTATAGAGGACTTGCTTAAAGAAAGGCTACTCTATAAGGTATATAATAACCTACCTAGCTTCTATTACTAAGTCTACTTAGCTATAATATAATAGCGAGTATCCCTTCTAGGGGTATTAATAAGAGCCCTCTGAAGAGCTATATAAATAATATACTCTCTATATATAACAGAGTAGTTAAAGAAGGAGCGGGTTTTATTAATTATATTAATATTAAACTCCCTAGTAAGCTCTCGCGCGTTATTAATATTATAAAGTATACCTCGCGCAGGATTAGCGTATATATATATATGGTTTAGTATTAATATAGTTAAGGGATAAGAATAAGAAAGAGGGGGAGGTATAAGGCCCTGCTCGTAGTAGAGCTTCTTATATTTCTAGCTATAAGAACCTCTTAGGAAAGACCTATTTAGTTAAGGAGTTATATCTTATATAGTAGCGTTTACCTTATTAGAAGGTTAACCTTTTAGGTTAAGGAGTTATCTCATATAGTAGCTTTGCTATAAGAGCCTTAGTAGCCCGTTTAGCTCTAATATAATTAGCCCTAGTGCAGCGCGCGTCCGACTTTATATAAGGGTTTGCTTCTAAGTGGGAATATATAGGGTTCTTATATCGTTTTCCTTAACTAGTAGAGAGTATAGGTTAAAATGCCTATATAGTATTTCCCGAATTATACCTACGAACTAGGTGAATTTGTTATAGTCTTTTTATAAAGGGGCTGCGGCGTAATTCCGAACTCAACTCAATATCCTACTATATATCTAGTGCTTATAATAGCTGTATAGATATTATTAAGCTTAGGGGTAATTTTATCTTAGATTATAATCTCTAGGGCTTTATCAAAGATTAATCTAAACTCTTTAGAACTAATAATAACTTCCTTATCTAGGTCTAAATATTACTTAACTCTATCTAATAACTTATAAGAGCTTTTAAAAGCTTAGCAAATCGCTTTAATATCCTAGTATACCCTTATACTTCTTAGTATTATATCTAGCCCTTTCTTATCCTTAGCGTTATTAACTTACTAATTATTTCCTATAAAGTCTAAGCTTATTACTATATTAGGTCTATTAGTAGTAGCCTCTATTTCCCCTTCTCTATAAGAGATACAAGAGTATATTAATATTAAAAAGAAATAAAGCGATCTATCTTAGTTATAATTTCTAGGATATAAGTAGTTAAGTCTCCTATATAAAATAATAGGGGGATATTAATCTTAATATTCCTAGACTAAAGGACTCTAATAATCTAGTTTTATATATAATCTAGCGTTATTCTAGTCTTTAAGATAAAAGGGGCTCCTAGTACTAGGTCCTTATTATTAATATTCTTAAGAAAGATAAAAAGGCTAATATCTTAAACTAGGTTATTACTAATATAAATATTATGTGAAATTATACTTATAAATTAGGTCCTCCGCTCTCTATTAATAATCCTTTAGATTCCTATATTTCTCTTAACTATATTACTCTATAAGCCTAGGCGCTTGATATAACCTTTACTAATAAACTTAATAGCTAAACTACTATAAATAATCCCTCTAATTAGTATATTAATAAAGCTATAAAAGGTAATAGTAATCTTCTAGTAAGTTATAACGAAGTCTAGGATAGTAGTATATCTGGGTAGTAGTAGTAATATAGAATCCTAGTCTTTTATTATAGTACCTATTTTAAAGATAGGGTTAATTATATCGTAGTTAAATTAAATAGACTTAGTCTATAAATACTTAGACGAGTTTATAAAAATAGCTACTAAATTTACTTAGCCTTTAGAATAATTCTTATTCTTATTCTATCGATCTATCTATTCTTCTAGCTCCTTATTACTAGCTCTTATCTTATTGAATTAATCTAGAAGTATAATATTAATAAGAATAAAACCTCGTATACCTTTATATTATATTTATCTTTATACTTATTAATTATAGCTTTAGTAATATCATAAACCGTTCTATTCTAATCTAGCTAGTTCTAATAAAAGAAGGCTTTAGGGCTAGCTGCCTTCCTATTTACTCTCTTCTTATAAAGCTTAAGAGTAAGAGGGTAAGTAGTCTTTAAATTGCTATATTAAATCTAAGGCTTATCTTATTTATCCTACTTTTATTATGTAACTTACTCCTTAGGGGTATCTAGTAGTATAATATCCTTAGCGTGATCCTTATTATTATGTAGCTCTTTAACTCTCTAAGCGATATAAATAAGAGAGTCTTGAATTGTGGATAGGTCTACTAGTTAGGAAGTCTATTAATTATAAGTATTCTAAGGCTCTATATAATAACCTCTAGCCTTCGCTCTTTCTACTATAATAATATCCTGTACTAGGTTAATATACTAGTTCTTAGGCTTAAAGCTAAAGGATATTATATCTTTCAAGTTATATAACTTCATAATATCTTTTAATAAATTTATAAAGCTAATAGATAGCTTAGGGTATGCCTTATTATAACTAATAGCCCTCGTGACCCCCTCTAGGAGCCTTAGCTACTACTTTTGTACTAACTTACTTATAGCGACTATATAGTAGACAAAGGTATCCTTATTAATTAGAATATACTTTAAAATTATATAGCTATTAGTTATCCTAGAGCTATAGCTTTTATTAATAATAACTATCTGAACCTTAGTACTAATATCTAGGGTACTAATAAAATAATAGGGAGATATATAATAGCAGACCCCGTTCTAGCTAGCCTCGAGATACTTAATATAGCTAATAACGATATAGTTAATAGCGCTATAAAACTAGCAGGCTCTAATAGCTTAGAAAGGTGTATATTATAGTAGCTAGTCTTATTCAAAGCCTCTATAGCCTCTTCTCGCTCTACCTCTTCTAAATCCTAATATTACTAGTATCCTCCTTAATAATCTCTATATCTAGCCTATAAGTAAAAGTATTATTACTATTAGTACTAGGTTTATAAATAGTCCTAGGACTATTATATATAAGGTTTAGTAGCTTCTATAGTATTTAGATTAAAAGTATTCTCGCTTTAGCTAGTAATTCTCTTAATAAGGATTAAGATATCTATTTTATAATTAGCTTTATTAATATTTACGGTCTTAAAGTTCTCTATAAGAGAGTTAATAATTAAGCTACTAATCTAGGCTATAGAGGGCTCCTTAGCTTTAGCCTTCTACCTTATTATAATTATCTTTATAGGGACTTAAAGCGTTATTATTAGTTTAGGCTTAATAAGGCCTAATAACTACTAAGGTTCCTAGTAAGTAGTAAACTATTTAATTAGAGTATCCTATATTACGACTTATTACTTTAAAATAACCTTAATAAGCTAAAAGCTAAGGCTTTAAGCTATAGCTCTTATAGCCCTTTTTAAAAAGTAATAATAAGTAATACAAATAAGCTTAGTATTAATAAGCTTAGGGTCTCTATACTAGATAGCTCTCTATTAAAGGTATTAAATAGTAGTAATTAACGCCATAACCTAAGAGGGGTTATTATTCTTGATATAGGATCTTATAACTAGGTTCTAAAGATCCTTTTAAGGTCCTATTAAGACTTTAGGTTTATAATCCGAACTAATATAGAAGCTTCTCCTTAGCTTCCTTCAAAGTCTTAGCTTTATCAAAATAGGATCTTATTATATCTTAGTAGTTACTAGAGGGATATATAAAGACCTCGATCTTTATATTATTATTAGCTTTATAGTAAAGCTTTAAAAAGCTCTTATAGTTAGTAATAAAGTTAGAAATATTAGTACTAATAAACTTAGGTGCTCTATTAAAATAGGGGGTTATTACTATAATAATAGGACGTCTTGTAAGGAGATTAGTAAGGGCTATAATATCCTAATTAGTATAAGTCCTTTGAGGAGAATATAAAGTACTTAAGAGTATTACTCCTATCCCTAAGGTAAGATTTATAGATCTATCTATACTATTATTAGAAGCTAGCTAGCTTATAGCATAAGGTTATATCTTACTAAATAAAGCTCTTATAAATCTTTCTTTAAGCTACTTCCCTTTATTAGAAGAAGATCTAGTATCCAAATTAGCTAAGGAAGAATAAGATATAATACTTATAGGTTTATAAATATTAAAGTAGATATTATATAGTTAAAGTACTAAAGTCTTCTTATTAATAAATCAAAGTTATAATTATAATATCTTCTAAATAGAAAGATAAAATAAGTAGTTATAGCTCTTTCAAAATAAGGTAAAAAGGGAAATAGTATAAACTAAACAAACTAAATTAATTAGATAAATATAATAAAGGTCTAATAACCTTAATCCTATTACTCTAGGCTCTTATAGATCTACTTCAAGTCTTATTACTTAATATAGAAGGGTCTTCCTAATAACGCTCTTATCTTAGAAGGATTGATAGCTTTACTATATTAATATCTCTTAAAAGTTAGTATGTTGCTTTTAATACTTAGGGTTATAATAATAAGGGGTTTATTAGTTTTTAGTTACTAATCTAGTTAATCTCGCTATAATTATTAGCTTATTAAGACTACTAATCGCTATATTAGTCTTATATATAGCTATCTTAGCTACTTTAGCTATAACTCGCTAGTTAGATAATAGTAGTTATAATAATATATAAGGGATAAGGAAAAACGGATATACTTACTAGAACCTGCTAATAGTATTAGAAAGGGGGAAAGGGAGGATTATAGGGTCTATATTATTCCTACCTTAATTTAATAAGAAAGCATAGCTATTACTATTCCCTTAGAACTAAGGTAGGTCTATAAATATCTTCCTCTCTTCTAGACCATATTTATCATTAATTATACTATTATTATTCGTTATTTCCAGATTTCTTAAGCTTATTGTTATATTTAAAGTAGATTAATTATATATATATATATATATTAATAGCAGGGATATATAGATATAGCAAAGGTACCTAACTCTCTAAGAAGCCTATAAAAGCTATTAAAAAGAGAAAAGAAATCTACCTCTAGGTATTATTAGAAAGGGCTAGAACTAATAGGAACTAGAAAGATACTAAATAATATAACTCTACTTATAAATAGGTAAGGATATTAAAAATGGGCTTAAAAGATCTATAAAGTAATTTATAGATCTAATTAAAAGAGACTATCTAAATTAGGTTTTAATATATTATAGAGAGACTAAAAAACGAGGTATAGGATTATTAAGGTACTAATAGTAATAATTTATAAATGATAATAAAGTCTACTACGCTTCCCTCCTCTACGCTCTACTCTATAGTCCTCTTATAATAGGCCTATGCGCTAAGGGAGCTTTTTAAAAGCTGCGCAGCTAAGTCTATCTCATCCTATCCCAATAGTTTATCGCTTTAAGATTAATACTTAGTTAGGACCTAAGATATTATATTATCCTAGGAAGAAGGAGTTATATAGTATTTCAAAGGCTAAAAGGTAGTGGGATGGGATAAGATAGACATGGCTGCGCAGCTTTTTGAAAGGCTCTCTTAGCGCACAGGCCTATTATAGGAAGGCTATAGAGTAGAGCGTGGAGGTAAGGAGCGTAGCAGACTTTAGTATTATATATAGTATTATTACAATTAGCACCTTAATAATCCTATACCTCGTTTTTCAGTATTTTCTTAGCGAATTTATACCCGATTTAGATAATCTCTTTTAATAAAATCTACCAATTATTCTATATATCTTTTAAGCTTACTTTTAATATTCTTACCTATTTATAAATAGAGTTATATCATTCTTTATTTTTTATAGTTCCTACTAGTTCTAGCCCTTATTAATAGTACCTAGAGGCGGGTTCTTTTACTCTTTTTAATAGCTTTTATAAGCTTCTTAGAGAGTTAGGTGCCTTTGCTACGTC
>JAVHLU010001129.1:0-36932 GCA_036785755.1 Colletotrichum ledebouriae | reverse complement strand
AACCCGCTCCTTTATTAACTACTCCGCTATATATAGAGAGTATATTATTAGTATAGCCCTTAAGAGGGCTTACCTTAATACCCCTATAGGGGACTTTATAAAGCGTAATAGTATTAGAGCTAAGTAAATAAACTTAATAGTAGAAGTTTAGTGGGTTATTATATACTCTATAGAGTAGCCCTTCTTTGAGCAGGTCCTCTATATTACTAAGGTAGAGGCGGCCTAGGCGGCCTAGGCGAATGTTAGTAAGTATAGCTTGCGCCGAATAGAGAGAGCGTTACTAACGATAGCATAGCTACTACGAAGGCGTTAGCTAACCCGATCGAATAAGAGGACTAGTAGATAAAGCGGTAATAGAGGCGGTATTTAATAGCAGCGCGGGTAGTATATAAGAGGAAAAGTTAATAGTTTTATAGTTTAAATAATTAAAAACTACGTTATTATTAATATAAAGTTAAAGATTATAAAGCTATAGGCATATATAAGTGCGGCTATAGTTAGGAGAGTTACGACCACGTGACCGAAGGCTATGTACTATCAGGAGGCGCGGAGTTAGAAGGTCTATTGCACTTAAGCAGGTAAAATCACTATGCAGTGGCCAGAGGCCACGTTTTAGTAGTATAATCTTAAGTAATAGCGTATTATTCTCTAACTCTAAAATCCCCTTAGTTACTCGATATATATCTATAATTACTATAAAGTTCTATAACTTAACTATTAATAGTAGTATAGCTCTATAAGATACTCTATTAAGCTAAGAAGACTTTGAGAAAGCACCTTTTTTCCCTTTATACCCTCTTACTCCTTTACCTATAGATAGTAATATAATAAACTTTAGAAATAATAATTATATTATACTATCTCTTATAATAGATATTCCTCGACTTATTCATAGATTATTAGTATTATCTAGGTCTGCTTTATTTAAAATACTAGATAATAAGCTTAAATACCTTAGATATTAGCTTTAGTTATAAGTCTTATAAACGCTAAGTTATAATATAACTATTAAGTTACGCCTAAGAACTATACTTATAGATATACTATTCTATTCTAAGAGACCTAGTCCTTTAAATAAATATAATTATAGCTATATAGACTATATCTAGTAGAGAGTTAACTAATAGAATTAGATCGAGTAGAATATGCCCGAGGGAGCGTATTATTATAACTTCTTATACTTAGTATATTAAGGTAGGTAGTTTTAGCTTTACTAAGGATTAGAGTAAGATAAGGAGTATAATAGAGAGGAAAAAGTAATAAGGCTATTATTAAGATATAACTTATAGTAGAAGATAGTTAAACCTAAGGGACCTTCTTAATAATAAGATTGCTTACTTAGAAGATATTATTAATAAAATATATCTATAAATAGAGTTTATTAGCTATTTCTATAAAGTAGTTTTTTCTTTTTTAAAACTCTCCTTTATAATATTACGAGGAGTCTCGAGGGGATAATTAGAATAGGATAAGATAGACTTAGCTATATAGCTTTTAAAAAAAGACTCTCTTAGTATACTAACCTATTAAAGGAAGACTATAGAGTAGAGCGTAGAGGGGAGGAGCGTAGCGGACTTTAGTATCGATTATTATTATTATAATTAGCACCTTAATAATCCTAAACCTCGTTTTTTAGTATTTTTCTTAGCGAATCCGCACCCGATTTAGATAATCTCTTTTAATTAGATCTGCGAATTATTCTATATATCTTTAAAGCCTACCTTTAATATTCCTACCTATTAGTAAGGAGAGCTATATTGTTTATTATCTTTCTAGTTCCTATCGGTTCTAGCCCTTTCTACTATGTATTACTATATATTACTATATAGTAATAAACTTACTAATACATAAGCTACTCTTCTAAGTTAATAATTAGAACGTAGAGAAAAATAACTCTATTAATAGATATAAGCTCCTTACCTAATAGTAAATAAAGATATTTTATCTTTATTCTTTCAGTAAAATTGAAGTTCTAAACTTAATACCTAAGAATACTTTAAATCTTCTTTTTAATTATAATAATTATTTATAGTTATCTTATTTATATTATAATTAGATGAAGTATTTATATTTATTAAAATCTAACTATAAGATATTTTTATCTATAAGTAGTATTATATCGTATTAACCTATAGTTATTACTACCTATAGGCTTATTAACGTATAGGTAATTAAAGTAGGACTACCTATAGGTAGTTTAAATAGGCTTAAACTACCTATAGGTAATTTGAGGTACTACCTATCTAGGTACCCGTGGGTAGTTAGCAAACCTACTATGAACTTGAATTCAATCTTATGTCAAGTGCGCCTTATTAGTAACTCGACACAACTTTGACAGGTAATGCATAGAGTCCCCTTATTCTCAAGCGCGATGACGTTGCTGAGCTGGGACAACTCCAGGAAGCAAAACAAGTTTAGCTGAGCTTATACTCGGCCAGGCCAAGAAAGATAGCTACGCCCACCTCATCACACAAGGAGTTCATCTCACGAGCTCGGATCTACAATTTGTTGCTGCTTCTTGAGTCGCCGTCCTGATTTCACCAATTCTAATTTTAACTCAAGACATTGCGTGACATGGCCAACTCGAACTACACAGGCGATTTGCTGCTCATCAAAATAATTGACGTCGAGACGAACTACATCACGACTGATCGTGATGGATACTGGGGTAGCCCAGAAGGGGATCCTTTGGTGACAGCCATGGAAACCTGTAGGGCGGAGCTGGAAGCTGAACGCCATCAAGTTCTCATTGAGCCGACTGGGGGTGCTTATCCTCACGGTTTTGTCGCCCATATTCTTACATTTCGAGAGATCATTGAGCACTCCGAAAAGGAGAATACAAGTCTCGACTATATTCACCACACGGCAGGTTCCGGACAGCGTTACCTGATCTCCTTACAGGTAAATATCTCACCGGATATCCGGTCAAGTTTCGATCAATCTTGATTTGCCAATACAAGGAAGGCGGTTCCATCAGCGTATCATTGTTGCCAGAGTCAAAGCAGCTCTTGAACGTCTGGGTGCACCCGTGCCCTTGGATAGGAGGATTTGAGCAGAGATTGAAGTCGACCAGAGGTTCATTGGCGAGGATTATGCTGTTCGACTCAAGAAAGTATCGCAGCCATCCGTGAGCTCGCTCCAGCGCATGGAGTTTCATGGGGTCTGCATACATGGGAAAGGGGTTTGCTGTGTTGCTGGATCATGTTCGAGAAGAAAAGTGCCTACTGGGTTTTCCGTTGCTTTTCTGAACACAGGCGATACTACGAATATGTTGTGAAGTCTCGGCTGTCGTTGGTGCAATGACAGATATATTTAATAACACTTTGGAGTAGAGAAAATGAATTCCAAAGGCTGGCTTGAGGCCTAAGGCAGCGTGCATGTGTTTGCATTATATGCATGAGACTGTCAGACAGCTCACTCTATTCTACAAGTTTTGTATGAAAGACTCGGACTAAGGCGCGGCGTGAGAATCGGTGCGCTCTTTGAGAAAACGTAGTAATTGACCGATCAGATATCTGGATAGTATGGACAAGATTCAAGTGCACATCATTCAGCGTCTTGGGAATCGGTTGCCCGTCTTTACGTCGGTCTTGACCTAAGCCATCGCATCCTCGGATCATTTGTGTGCTGTTCCGATAGACACAGCTACCCCGCCCAAGTACAAGAGCGCGTTGGAACGGGGTTAGTGGCTTGTTGATGCGTTCATCCCGCTCGTCGGCAAGCGGCGAGATGAGAGTGGCCACCTGGGAACTGATTGAGCAAGGATCAAGTTTTTGATGACGATATTGCTAAGGAAACAGTTGTCTTCTTTTATAGAAATTTCACTTGTCGATGTGCTCGGCCATCGAGCGAGCGTTTCCCGTCGGCTCGACCATCTAGCCCCCTGTCCTTGAAGTTGACGTCTCTTCTTCGTATTTGACTAATGTTTATTGATACCAAGTACTGGAGGCCACTCTTCAGTATGCTCTAGGTATCCTTAAGCCAATTCAGGACTCCACCATCTCGCCAGTTGCCAACAGGAGAAAATTAGCATCAGCGCGGTGGAACCCGTCATTCCCTGTGTCGTGCGGGATGGGGCCTACCTGCGTAGTCACGTGTGGTCCCACCCGTTCCGGAGCGGGTATATATATCCCTTCGGTCCGCATACCCCTATTCAGAGAGACTTCTTCCTATAGTTCGTTCTATAGATACCTATATATATACTCCTTCGTTATAGACTTTATCCTATATACCCTTCTTTACGATAACCCTCCCCTTAAGCGCTTATAGCTAGCGCGATAGTTATAAGCCTAGCTCTTAGCTAGTTTAACTTTGTTTATAATATACCTTTCCTATATAACCCCTAATATATTATAATAGCTTTAGGCGCTCCTTTTAGCCCTCCTCTTAGCCCTCTATTTAACCCCTCTTTATTACTAATATAATATTTCTACTTAACCCTTCTACTACCTAGCTATATATATATACTTACTATCTCTCTAAGCTATATAACTAGCCCGCCTAGTATTTATAGCTTCGCTTCTATACCCTCTAAGTAGGTATATAGGATTATATTAACCTAAGTAGTTAACCGATACCTAACCTTATACGCTATATAGCGCGCCCTCCAATAATTAACGAACTTACTACGTAGCGTAATAAGGAAGCCTATAAGACCTATATTCGTGAATATAACGAATAAGCTATATAGCGCTATATATATTAAAACCTAAATAATACGGAGCCTCTACCTCCACTACCTCTTATAATTAATAACGCTTATAATAAGCATGCTATATATATAACTAACTATAGTATTACTAAGGAAACCTAAAAGTCCCTCCTTAGTAGCTACTGCGACGTCTAGAACTTTATATATCGTACTATTAACCCCTTATTACTTATTGTTATTTAGAATAACCTTATAGCTATTAAGAATCCCTCCCTCTAATCCCTCGTATAAGCGCTTAAGTAATTAATCACCCCTATAGACCTCGCTATAATTACTACTATTTAAGATAAATACTTTTATATTCTAGAGCAGGTAAACGCCTCTATATCGCTATATACCTAGTATTAGTAATAGTACGCTATATATTAGCATATAAGGTTGCTTAAGATCCCTAAAATCTAGGGGGTTATTATAACTAAGCGCTTCCTTAAGGTAGTTAGTAGGTATATAGCGCTTATATAGGCTTATAACGCCCTTATTAAGGTTATTATAGCTAAGCAGACCGGCGCAAAGCTACGCCCCCTTATTAAAATAGCTTTAATATTTAGTACCCTTATTACCTAGTAGTTAAAGCAGCCTAGCGCCCTTATAAGTATATTTACTATATTAGTAGGTATACCTAAACCCTCCCCTACTAAAAACTCTATAATAAAGCGAGATAATAATAGAGATTCTATATAATACCCCTATAGGTATACCTACTATTAGCTAGTATAACTTTATAATCGCTTCTTTTTAGTAATTTAGCTTAATAAAGCTAAATAAATTATTCAGCTTATAGAGCTAGAAAAAGAAGCTATCCTAGCTACCCTATATACTAATAAGTTCTCCTACTTATATAACGCGCTTTAGGAGGAGGGTATTATAAGACCTTCTATTAAATTCCTAATAAATATTATAATATAAGCTATATTATCAAGTAGACCGCTCTTATTATCATTATCATAGCTAGTATAGCATAGGGCCCTCCTAGCGTGCTAACCCCCTTATAAGTAGATTGCTCCCCTTATTATAGCTATAGCTAGGCCTCCTTAAGTAGACTACTCCCCTTCTTCGTATTATTCTATAGGTAGTGCTATATAAGATCCCTAGGGCGCTACTCCTCTTATTATATTTAGTTATAAATAGCTTTATT
This sequence comes from Colletotrichum ledebouriae, assembly GCA_036785755.1. Classification (NCBI taxonomy): domain Eukaryota; kingdom Fungi; phylum Ascomycota; class Sordariomycetes; order Glomerellales; family Glomerellaceae; genus Colletotrichum; species Colletotrichum ledebouriae. Next base: position 31,086 of record JAVHLU010001129.1, on the reverse strand, counting down.
TTACTTTATATTTAGCCTTAGGGGATATTACGAGGCTAGGGGGGTATATTATATAAGATAGGGCTTACCTATACAGTTATATATAGTCCTACCTATTCTAGAGCGGGTATATATATCCCTTCGGTCTATATACCCCTATTTAGAGAGACTTCTTCTTATAGTTCGTTCTATAGATACCTATATGCACACTCCTTCGTTATAGACTTCATCCCATATGCCCTTCTTCACGACGACCCTCCCCTTGAGCGCTTGCAGCCAGCGTGACACCCTGCGAACTCCCTTCTAGAGTTATAGCAATTGCGGATGCAACAATGAATCAGGTACGATCGGCTCAGCCAAAGCAGTCCCCTGTTTGCGAACAGCTCTTCTCATTGGCCGAACCCCACCGTTCGGACGCCTTCGCTCCGCGATCAAAATGGCAAAGCTTCTTGCCCGCCCTTTGGGCATCTCCTATTTCTTGGAGAAGAGCTCATGGCACGCGGTCCAACGGTCTCCGTGACGAATATGGACAAGCGTCGGCCCAAAAGCCCGGGGCAGTGGAAAATATCCACTTACAATAAATACGACGGGTGGCCACGGCCATTCGCGGCGAGAATGGAGATCACTCCCTGAAAGTTGAAGCATTCGCCGTTTTCCAAAGATGCTGCCGAATCTCTCCAGTCTGCTCTCCATTGTCCTCCTGGCCACAGGGACCGCCGCCGCTCCCTACGTCAGGAAAGGATTCGTGACGGTCGAGGGCGCGAAATTCCGGCTTGATGGGGAGGACTTCAACTTTGCCGGAAGCAACGCCTACTACTTCCCCTTCAACAACGTACGCAAACAAATTCAATTGCTCTCATCATAGCCGCCGGAGATTGACCAGAGCCACTAGAACCAAGCCGACGTTGAAGCCGGCTTGACTGCGGCCAAGGACGCTGGTCTGAAGGTTTTCCGCACCTGGGGCTTCAACGACAAGAACGTCACCTACAATCCCGAAGGACTTCCTCAGTACGGCGGCGAAGGCGCTGGCAACACTGATGTCGTTTTCCAGAAATGGTACGGAAACGGAACTTCCGTCATCAACATCGAAGCCTTCGACAAGGTCGTCGACGCTGCTGAGAATGTCGGTATCAAGCTCATCATCGCCCTGACCAACAATTGGGCCGATTACGGGGGCATGGACGTCTACACCGTCAATCTGGGTGGAAAGTACCACGACGACGTGAGAATGACCTAATTACAAGCCCCCCAAAGCAGTTCGGAAGCTGACATATCCCCTCACTAGTTCTACCACGTCCCAAAGATCAAGGACGCATTCAAGCGCTACGTCAAGGAAATGGTTACCCGGTACAAGGACTCTCCTGCCGTCATGGCTTGGGAGCTCACCAACGAGCTTCGCTGCGGCGCCGACGGAACCCGCAACCTCCCCATGAGCGACGATTGCACACCTGAGCGCCTCGACGCCTGGATTGACGAGATGAGCGCCTACGTCAAGAGCCTTGACAAACATCATCTCGTCACGTGGGGCGGAGAAGGTGGTTTCAACATCGAATCGGACGACTGGGCCTATAACGGCTCTGATGGAAGCGACTTTGACCACGAGTTGGCTTTGCCTAACATCGACTTCGGCACCTTCCACTCCTATCCCGACTGGTGGAACAAGACGGTCGAGTGGACTGAGCAGTGGATTCGCGATCACGCTGCCTCTGGCCGAAAGGTCGGCAAGCCTGTCGTGCACGAGGAGTACGGCTGGTTGACCCCCGACATGCGTCTTGAATTCCTCGGCGTAGTGGACAACACCCCGCGCACTGAGGTGCTCGGCAAGTGGCAGGTCATCTCGCTTGAGGAGGAGATGCCCGATATGTATTGGCAGTTTGGTTACTCAAACTACTCGTACGGTCGTAACCACAATGATGGCTTCACAATCTACTTGGACGAGGAAGAAGCTCAGCCTTTGGTTTACGAGCACGCCGCAAAGGTCAACGCACTCTAACTTCGAGTATATACATTCAATCTATCTCCAATTAGAACAAACCAAGGGATTATATTATCATGCTTTGCCGTTTCCATGATATGCCTCAGTAGCGTCCGTCTTGTTCGTTGTGAACTTGCTGATAGCTAGTTAAAGGGGACCCCTTCCGAGCGTTCTTTTGCCTTCTTTCCTCTGCCTTCATGTGCAGACCAAACTTGATGGCTTCCACAATCTCCGTGGGCTTCCACAACTCTACCAGCGCCCAGAAGCCTAGGGGACCACCGGAGTATGTCTGAGGCTCGTATGCTTCCAAGTCACCAGCAATGGGACGACGAGCGCGGCCTCCGCCAATGACATAAGGTCGGTAAGAGTAGGCATAGTGAATGAAGATCGCCAAGGGAAACAACTCAATGCAGATTAGCATCGATGGTATTCCGATGTTGAGATCCGCCTATGTTAACATGTCGGTTTGTTACGAGCTAGGATAATATTGCAGGGAAAAGGGCTTAGCGGGCTAAGTAGGGAAGTCCGTAGGAGTTAGGAGATATAGGGAGGCACTAGGTAACTACTAGATAAGCTCCCTAGCCCTTACTTAGTAAGACTAGAGGGCTGGAGAAGAATATTTAACCTTAGCTATATCTAACTATACTAACTCTATTACTCTATATTATGCTAGTTTATAATACGTTCTTCTATCTTACTTATATTAATAGGGGTATAGACTATTAGAGTAATATAATATATAATAATATAATACCTACTTATAGGTTTACTAAGGAGATAAATATAATATTACTATTAGGATCCCCTACTAGCTAGGAGTAACTAAATAGCTAAATATAGGATAAGATACTTACTAAATAGAATAGTAATAAGGGTATTAATAGGGGATTAGGTAGTTAATTAATAGAGGCTAAATTAAACTAGCTTATTAAGGAGGAAGAAAAGAAGGGGTAGCTAAAGTATAAATAGGAATACCTTAAGGCCTTAAGGGCTAGCTAACTATTAACCCTAGTAAGTAACCCTATTACCTACTAAGTAGTTATTAGTAATAAATTAAAGAAGTACTAATTAGAGGTTTAGGGGACGTATCTCCTAATACTTAAGTATAAAAAGGGTATCTAGACTAACTTTAATTAATTTATATTTAACTTTAATATATAATTTAAAATAAATAAGATTATATTAGACCTAGAAAAGGTATTATTTACTACTAAGTACTTAGAGGGACTAGTAGTAAAGCGATAGACCTTATACCTCTCTATTAACTATAGTAATAAGGTAAAGGATATAACTTAGGTAATAATAAAGAACTAGTTAACTAATAATATAGCTAACGTAGGGTCTAGGACCCTTAGTATATAAAACTAGCTTAAGTAGACCTACTAGTAACTAGGATAATTATACTAGAGCTTTATTAATTACTATAAAGGGATCGAGGTAGAGAGCCCCTATTAATAACTAGAGGAGATCTAGGTAGCTAATATAGTAGCTAGGCTAAACCCTAAGCTCTAGTATTATATTATAGTAAATAGGTTATTAAGGTATAGCTTAACCTTAATATTAAGGCTAGAAATACTAAACTTATAGTTAATATATAGATATATAACGCACTAGTAAGGGACTAGGGGGCTAATAATAAGGGATAATAACAAGAGAGCTAAACCCTTAACTAGGAGGGGTAAGCCGAGGCTCTAAAGGGATAGACCTATAGGGATTATAATAATACTAATAACTACTAAGAGGATACTAAGGACCTACTATAGGATACTAGGAAGGATATTATCTATTATAGTTATAAGAAAAAAGGCTATATCGCGCTAAGGTGCCCGTACTATAAGAAGTATAGCTACTCCTACTATAAAGGGAAACCTTATCCTAGTAAATAACTAGAGGAGGACTAGGTAGTAATATATATAGTTTAATAAGGTAATAACTAGCTATCTTATATTAAAGTAATAATATAGGTCTAAGTTATAAGTAGCTAGAAGACTAGTACTATACTTATTAATTATAGAGCTAATAAGAATATTATAAACTAGAGGATTATAACTAATACCTAACTAGAGGCTAATAAGTTATAACCTATTAGGGGAATATAGGTATCTAAGGGACCTAACTATAGTATATAGAAGTTAGTAACCTAAATAACTAATAATATAAGTATCTAGCGGATAGCGTTATATAATTTTAGGATTAATAATAGTAATAGTTATAATACTATCCTAGGGATCCCTTAGTATATAGTAGAGTACCTTAATCTTAATTAGAAGGAATTAGGCTAGACCTTTCCCCTATATAAGAAGAGTATCTACCTTATTATAACTATAAAGGAACTTAGGTGCGTTAAGAATAAGGTAAGAGTAATACTTATAGGGGTGTTATAAGTTAACTATATATTAACTACTAACTACTAGGAGGATACCTAAAACCTTAAAGATATTAAGGGGATTAAAATAAATATCCTATTAGAATACTAGAACTTTAAGATAGTATTTAATATTAATCTAATAGGAACTATACTAGAGTTTAGGACTACTAGGAGCTACCTTATTAACCTAAAGCCTAGAACTAAGCCCTTATTTAAGCCTATTTACCTACTAGCTAAGAAAGAATTAGAAAAGTTAAGGGATTATATCTATAAAGCCCTATAAAAGGGATAGATTTACTTATTAGTAAGCCTAATAGGGGTACTAATCTTATTTATCCTAAAGAAGGGAGGTAAGTTAAGGTTATATATAGACTACTAGGGGCTTAACTAGGTAACTACTAAGAACTATACCCCCCTCCCTCTAATTAATAAGATCCTTAACTAGTTCTCTAGAGCTAAGTACTTTACTAAGCTTAGCCTTAAGGATATATACTACTAGGTAAGGATCTAGGAGGGAGATAAGTAGAAAATAATATTCTATATATAATATAGCTACTATAAATATTATATTATACTATTTAGGCTTATTAACGCACCCGCTACCTTCTAAATATTTATTAATAAGTTACTTATAAGCTTAGTTAATATTATTTATATTATATATTTAGATAATATCTTAATTTTTATTAAAAATATTGACTCCTATATAGAGGCTATAAGATAGGTACTTACCTAGTTAGAAGCTAAGAGCCTCTATATAAACCCTAATAAGTATAAATTCTATAAGGAGGAGATTAAATTCCTTAGGTTTATAGTCTTATTAAATAGAGTTACTATAGAATATAAGAGGGTCTAGGTAATAACTAAGTAGCTAGTACTTATTATAATATAAGAAATTTAGTAATTTCTAGGATATAAAGGGTTCTATAGGAGATTTATTAAGAACTACTCTAAGATCTATAGCCTACTTACTAACTAACTTACTAATATAGCTAAGGGATAGCTAGTAATAACTAGGGAGGTACTAGTTACTTTCTATTAGCTCTAGGTTTTATTTATAAAAATACCGATATTACGCTACTTTAATCTTATACTCCTAATTCGATTTAAAACTAACGTATTAGACTTTATAATAAGGGTAATACTAAGCTAGTTAAAGGGGGGTATATAGAGACTAGTAATATTTATATATTAGAAGCTTAAGGGCGTGTAATTATAATATAGCACGCTAGAGGTAGAACTACTAGCTATTAGGGAGGTAGTAGTAAGGTAATAGCACTACTTACTTTACTCCTAGTATTATATCCGATTTATTACTTACTACCTAGGTTACTAATACCTCGCTAATAAAAAGATCCTTAGTAGCTACTAGGCTTAGCTATTATAAGACCTATTAATATTTAACTTTAAAATTAAATACTAGCTAGGTTACTATAACCTAGCTAATAGCCTATTATAGAGGCCTAACTATACCCTAGAGGATATAGTAATTAATAAAGCTAGGGACTTGCTCCTATAAGACTTCTTATAACGCTTTAATAAGACTATTATCTAGAGGGTAAGTACTAGGTAGTAATAAGGTATCTAACTACTAAATACCTCGCTAAAATAGCTTATACCCTCGCTCTAGGAATAAATTAAGGAGGCTAAATAAAAGGACCCTTTTTATATTAATAAGGAGTAGGAATAATAAGGTATAAGGTAGTTATTAGATAATACTAGTACCCTAAGATACTAGGAGGCCTTATTTATCCCTAATAACTACTTATTTTAAAATAAAGTCCTTAGAGCCTTTTATAATAAACTATCTAGAGGTTACTAAGGGGTTATTAAGATACTAAAGAGGATTAGAAACTCGTTCTTCTAGAACGTATAAAAGGGTAATATAACGGAATATATTAAGATATATATAATAAACTAATATATAAAACTAAGATACTACCTCTTATATAGTAAACTCGCACCCCTACTAGTACCTAGCTAGCCCTTCTAATAGATATTAATTAACTTTATTACGAAACTACTATTATTAATAATAATAATAAATAAGCTATATAATAGTATTCTTGTTATTTGTAACTAGTTTATAAAATACTCCTGATATATCCCTACTAGGGAGTTCCTTATTACTAATGGGTTAGCTACGCTACTAACTAAATATATCTTCTTTATATTTAGGCTCTTAGAAGCTATTATATCTAATTAGGGATTGCTATTTACTAGTAACCTCTAGTTTAAAGTATACTACCTAGTAGTTATTAAGAGGAAGATTAGTACTACGTTTTATCCCTAAACTAATAGCTAAATAGAACGCTAGAACTAGAGTATTGAGCACTTTCTAAGGACCTTTTATAATATTAACTAAGATAACTAGGTAATATAGCTCGACCTAGCTTAATTCGTTTACAATAACTCCTATTATAAAGCTCCTAAGACGTTACTTACTAAGCTACTAATAGGATATTCCCCTTATAGACCTAATAATATTAAGCCCTAGTTAAAGGGTTCAGTCCTAGTAATATATAAGAGAGTCTATAGCTTACTTACTTAGAAGTTAGCTATTCCTAAGTTACTTTAGAAATATAATAAAATATATAATACGTTTTATAATTAGAGGAGGACCCCTATTATTTTTACTATAAGAGATCTTATATTACTTTTTATAAAAAATATTAAGTAGAGGTAGCCTTCTTATAAACTTTCTAATAAATACCTAGGCCTATTTTAAATCTAATAAGTAATTAATAGAGGATAAGTATATAAGCTATAGATTAATAAAAAGTATTAAATTTATAATATTTTTATACTTATATAATTAGAACTCTTTTTTAGCTTAGCTATTCTACTATAAGATATCCTAATTAATAATAATAATAACATTTATATAGTAGACTATATTATTACCTATAGGGCCCCTAGATATAACCATTAGTACCTTACTAAATAGAAGGGCTATAGCGAACTAGATAATTTATAAGAGCTATAATATAATATATTAATAGACTTATAAAATAATTATAAAGCCTAATTATAAGTAAAAGTATTATAATCCCTATATAATTTAATAGATAACTTAACAAATAACTAGTAGTTTAATAGAAATAGGGTATACAAGCTAGGTATCTTAATTTACTAGCTTAAAAGCCCCTAATAAGGTAAAAAGAGACTAGAAAAACGCTTAAAAATAAATATATACTACCTAGAGGTTATTAATAGCTTACTAGGGGTGCTCTTAAAAGTTTTATATCTACTAGGCGCTAGTACCCTCCTTACTAGGACTAGTTATATCCCTCTTAATATTATTATTCCTTAAATAAATAGATAATCTAATAAATAGAGTAGTTAGAACCTTATAATATTACTTTAAGTTAGAAATACTAACTAAAGGAATACTAATAAGGTACTAATAGAGATTAGATTAACTTACTACTTTATTATAAGCTTTATTTACCTCTTTAGTATACTTAGCTCATATACCCTATACCTCTAGCTACTAGCTAGCTAATTACTCTATCTCTAGGTAGTAGTAGTAGAGCTCCTTATACTACTTATATAATAACTTAGTTTACTTCTTAGCCTCCTTAGCGAGGCGCTACTAGTACCTAGTAATATCTTTTAAAGTAACTACTTAGTAGTTCTCTATCTTTGTAGAGATCTTAGCTTCTTTAGCTTTATATTTCTTAAGTATTATATTTCTTAAGTATTATAATAGCTTTATTCTTTTTAACTTAGAAGGCCTTCTTAATTATAAGCTAAGTAGTGAGGATCTCCTCTTAAAATATAACTAGATATTAATAGTAAGGTATTAGGGAGGTACTAGGGAGCTACCTTATTCTTAGTATATTATACCTAAAGGTTAGGCTTAGAACTAGCCTTATTTATAAGGCGTTTAATCTTATTAGTAGCGCTTATTATATAATAAGTAGCTTATAATAAGTTAGTAAATAAGAAATAGGGAAATACTAAGTAGAACTTATAGTAATATAAGCCTTATTATTACTTAGTTTAATATAACGCTTATATTTAGTAGAGGTATCTAAGAAATAAATAAATTAGTAATAAATTCGAAACCTAAAGCTAGTAAAGTACTAGATAAGTACTAAATAAGAACTAGGAGCTTATTATTAGGGAGATCCTCTTTAGGGGGCTCCTACTTCGCTATTACTAGGAGGTACTAGTAGCAGGGGTAACCCTAGAGTGTACTTATAGTAAGGAGGGGAGCTTTACTAATAGCGTTAGTAGTATTAATAGTAGTAGAAGATATAATAATAAATTTATTATATAATAATTAAGATAAAGTTATGAATAGGGGAGGAGGAGGCTAATAATAAGTTATTAGTAGTAATAGTAATATTATAAATCTAAAGAAGTAAGAAAGAGAGATTTAAATAGAGTAGAATTTTAAATAATATTTTATATATTTTTAACCTAACGCTAAAACTAGCTTTTTATATAGCTAAAAGGAGGATAATCTCTAGATTATTATATTATTTAACTCTATTTAACTTTATTATATATAAGGAGGTACTAAGTAGTTACTAGATAATAACTAGTAACCCCCTATAGTATAATAAAAGCATCCTTTATCCCTAGAGGGAGAATACCCTTATTAGACCTATAAAGGGGCTAAAACTATAATAATAAGTAGAAAATATAATAATTTAGAGGGTAAATCTAAAGTAATAAAAATAAGCCTAAATAATAATATATTTTAATATAGCCCCCTTAGAGGAAGGAGTAATTCTTATAAGGGAACTTAGCTATAACTATCTAGATAACTACTAAGTAATCCTAGACTTATTAAATAAAGCTATAAGAGTAGTTAGAGTAGGGGATTAGCCTTATTATTAGCTTACTATTCCTCTAAGCTATAAAGTCCCTTAATACCTAGGTATAAGAGCTATAAGAGTAGCTAGGGTAGAGGATAGATACCTTATTACTACTTAATTACTCCTCTAAGCTACTTAGCTATCTAAAGAAGAATTATATAACTAGAATAAGGGATATTAAATTCTAGACCTATAGAAACTAAAAGCTATAAAGTCCTATAAGGAGGTATTAAGTACTTTTTAAATAACTATTAAGTAAACTAATCTAAGGGTAAACTAGTTTAAAGGGGGGGGATTATATTATAAGCTAGGATAATATTATAGGGAAAAGGGCTTAGTAAGCTAAGTAAAGAAGTCTATCGGAGTTAGGAGATATAGGGAAGTACTAGGTAACTACTAGATAAGCTCCCTAGCCCTTACTTAATAAGACTAGAGGGCTAGAGAAGAATATTTAACCTTAGCTATACCTAACTATACTAACTCTATTACTCTGCACTATACTAGTTTATGACACGGTTGATCTGAGGGCGCCGGCATCGCGGAGAATCCAGAAAATGATCTGCATGAATAGCATTAGATAATAGTCCTGTCTTATGGGAATTTGGAAGAACTCACATTCTCGAGGAAGGTCAGAGACATAACCAGCTTGAAAGACAGGAATTTTGCCAGTGGCTAGTGATATGCCAGCTCCGACTTCAACTGCATATAGAATCGGATCACCGTCATGATAGCAATTGTCAGAGAGACAGATCCAATGATTGAGACCTTTCTTGAAGTTAGTCTTTTGACTGAATTGGTCTGAAAGGGTATGATCTACGCACCCACAGCTTGGCAAAGTGTGCTTTACTGGCAAACTCGCAGTAAACGCCAGCGGCTTGAGTGATTGCCGTGAGAATGGCAATCAACAAGGCAACGACTGGGTATTGGAAAAAACCACATTCTCTGAGAAGCTCTTAGGGGACGTCAATAATTCGAACACTATGCATAGCTTCGACTCACCCGGAACCATTGAAGTCCGTCCTGAGTCCCAGTCCCTGATTTCTTGTCTTTCACCGTAAGAGCGGCGAAGAATACGTCTAGGTGCTGTGCGCTAGGCGACACGAACTCGCACATCGAGAGGAAGAAAGTACCCAGGCAGATAGCCTGGACAAACTCTAGCCAGGGATGCAAATAGACCTGGGCTATAGGGCCACATTTATAGTCACTAAAGAGCTTATTCTATTATAACGAGAGTAGCTATAATATAGTTATTTATAACTATAATTATAGAAACAACCCCTCGAAAGAGGTTATTCTAGAGCTAACTTTAGTTATATATTATGCTAGCAATAGGTAATACTAAAGGTATTATAATATACCCCCCTAGATATAGTAGTAATTAGAAAAGCGCCTAACTATATAATATCCCTTAAAATACTTAAATATAAAGCGATATATCTATAGATAACTTATTAATAAGCTTATTTATAAAAGAGATAATAAAGTAAAGTTACTTATATTAGGTATATATAAAGTATAAATAGTTATAGGTTTCTACCTTTATAACTATTACTACTATTATTATAATACCTTTTATTTACTAACTCTTATTGATAATATCAGAATCTACTATCTCCTATTAGCCTAGGTAAAGTAGCTATTATTATATTAACTCTAACTAAAATAACCTAGCTACCCTCCTACTTTCTTAACTCTTCCCTATATATAATATAATAACTATATATATATCTAACTTTAGCTATAATAATAACCTTATTATACGCACGCGTATATACTTATATTATATAGTAATCTTAAAGCTATTATAATATATTAATATATTTATAAATACCTCCTAAAAAGAAGACTAGTCAGGCTATAGCACTTAAAAAGGCGCGCGCTACTAAAAGTAAGAATAAAGCTAGGGGTAGAGGGGTATACCCTCCTCCCCTAGAGAGTGATAGTAAGGTTATATATATATTATTCCTTTTTAATATGAATATATAATATACTAATATATTATAGCGAGTAGAAGGAAGAAGTAGAAGTAACCTATAGAGAGTAGCTCTAAGGGTAGGGGCTTATAGCTTAAGAAGCCCTAGGGTTACCCTCCTAAGTAGTCTAAGAAGATAGCCCTTAGTAAGTTATAATCCCTTTATTATTATAATTATATATTAGAATATTACTAACCTTATTATTATTATAATCCCTAAGGAGATAGATAGAGAGGAGGGTATTAATAAAGGTAGTTTAGAGCCCCCTCTTAGCCCTCCTCCCCCTAATAAAGGTATAGAAGTAGAGTAAATATTCCTATTTAATAAGTATTACTTTTAATATATTTTAAGTAAGCTCTTAGGCTTATTAGATAGAAAGTACTTACTTAGTATAGTAAGTAAGTATAACTACTATTATAAGGGTAAGGTACCTTATTAATAGATAAGCACCCTTATTACTATTATAGCTTATTAATATACTAAAGCTAAGACTTTAAAAGACCTAATAGTTCTATATATATTTCGTTTCTATAACTATCTTTTGATATAACTTATAAACCCTTACTTATTAGAGAGCTATACTCTATAAGGCTATTACTACCTAGAAGAAAGAGATTATTATAATAAAAAAGGGTAGTAATAATAAGAGTTTAGGTAGGACTCCTAAGGTAATAAGTAGTTCTAGTATATATAGTATTATTACTCTATCTCCCGCCCTAGTTCTATTTAGAACCTTAGTAGTTAGCGTAGGTATACCTATACCTTATCTACTTACTAGTAATTATAAGGGGTTAGACCTGAGTTTATTTAATAAGAGGTCGCTATAATACTATTTATTTAAGCTAAAGAGGAAAAGGGGAAGTTTTCCTCTCTAGTAGAGATTTTACTAGTCTATAGGGAATAACTAGGTAAGCCCTAGGTAGGCCCTAGGTAGCTCCCTAAGGTAGTAAACCTAGGTAAAAGCCTAGGTATAGCTTATAATACTATCCCCCCTCCTAGCTAGTCCCCCCCTAGGCATAGGCCGGGTTGCTATTATTATCTATAACTAGCCTATATAGGGCTTTATACCTATCTATTATAATAGTCTCTATAATAGCTTCTATAGGCTCCTAGGTAAGCTTTATATGCCCCTCTTACTTAACTAGGACCTCACGCCTCCGCCCTTAGCTAACTACCTTCTATTACGCTATATATATCTCCTCTATATGCTACTTAAATTCGCTATTCTTAGCTACCTAGGGCCTACCTAGGGCTTACCTAGTTATTCCCTATAGACTAGCGAAATCTCTACTAAAGAGGAAAACTTCCCCTTTTCCTCTTTAGCTTAAATAAATAATATTATAATAACCTCTTATTAAATAAACTTAGGTCTAACCCCTTATATATTTAAGCTTATTACTATAATAATAATAAGAAGTTAAGCGCTACTCCCTACTAGTTAGGAAGGTAGTTAATAGTAATATAGCTAAAACTTAAAATAAGCTATTATAAGCTAATTTAGTAATAATAATAGAGTCCCTCTAGTAATAGTTATAAGAGGTTAAGTAGGGGAATAGTTAATATATAGCTATATAAACCTCTATAAGTACTACTAGTAAGGTACTAGTAATACCTAGTATAGTATACTAAAAGCTATTACCCCTACCCCTAAAGCTTTTAAGTAAGTAAAAGGAATATACTACCTAGGTATAATAAATAAAGTATAAGATTACTATAAATAGAGTATTTTATATTATAGATATAGAGGTATAGTATCTTATTAACTCCTACTTAGATATTATACCCTAATAAGTAGTCTCTACTTTATATAAAGCTATGGGGGTAGGGAAAAATATAACCCTAAGGACTTTATAGCCTACCGAGACTAGATATATAAGAACCTAAATATCTAGTTATAAGCTATAACCTAACTATGAACTCTTTAGTAAAAAGAGAATAAATCCCTAGTAACCTTCTTATTAAGATTTAAGTAGATACTAGCTAATATAAGTAGTATAAACTAGCCTAGTTAAATCTAGATCTTACTTCTAGAGGCTTCCCTTACCCCTAGGCTAAAGGATTAGCTAATTACTATTAACCTATTAGTTAATTATAATAGCTAGCTCTTAAAGGTCTAGAGTATTATATAGAAAGTAGAGCGCTAAAGGGTCTCTAATAACTACTTAATAACTTACTAGAGACTTATTACTAAGGATACTAAGGGGGAAACCTATATAACTAGAGCTATATATATCTTATAAGTTAAGGAGGTGAGATATTATAACTATTAAAACTCTAGGTCCTCCTTAAGTACCTCCCTAATATAATACTAATAGCTTTAGAAAGATCTAAGGGACCCCTATACTTATTATACTTATAGATCTAGAGGTTATATTACTTAGTATTACTTTAATAAAGAGGACTAGCTACCTAAGGTTATAAAAATAACAACCTTAAAAGAAGAACTAGTATATTATAAGGTTATAAATAACTACTAAGTAATAGCTAACTCCTTAAAAGAAAATAAGGACTTAGGAAAAGACTAACTCTAGAGCGAAATTAAGCCCTAGAGCTTACTAAGGAGGAGATATTAGATTAAGAAAAATATAAATAGGAATAACTAGCTAATAATAAGTTTATTATTATTTAAGTTAGAATTAATAGAGGATATTTAGCTTATACCTTAGTAGATATTAGGAGTAATACTTATATAATAATTAACCTTTCCCTAGCTTAATACCTTTACCTCCTATATATTAAAAAGAGATATTAACTTATAAGGGGGTATATACTTAGCGGATTATTACTAGGTAATATTTTAGGTATAGTAGCGTTTAACTTAGAAATAAGTAGTTATACCTAGTATATCTTTATATATATAGTTAATAGCTTAGACCCTAGTATCCTGTGAGGGCGCCCTTAAATAGAATAGAACTAAGTTATTTATAACGCTATAGCTTACTAAGTATACTATAAGAGGGGATAGGTTAAGCTATACCTAAAGTATTAAGAAGAAACGCCCCTTATAAGGGAAATAAGGGCTATAAGGCTCCTTAACGCACCCTTATTCTTTATAATTTACTAATACCGAGTAGGATAATAAAGTAAGTACTAGGAGGGTATTATAAAGGTACTAGTATAAGCTATTAGCTTAGCTAATATTAAAAAAGACTTAAAATTAAAACTAAAAGAGGATTAATAATATTATCTACTAAGGTAGGTCTTAAGGGAGTTTCCTAACCTATTTAACCCTAATAAGGCTTATTTATTACCCCCTAGGTAACTAGGAGTAGATTACTAGATTAACCTTATATTAAGACTAGATAGAAGGGAGCTACTACTCCCTTAGGGCCCTTTTTATAATATATTAAGAGAAAGGCTCTTAATATTAAAAAAGACCCTTCAAGACCTCCTAGATAGGGGGTTTATTAAGGCTAGTAGCTTACCTACTAGGGTATTAATACTCTTTATAAGGAAGCTAGGGGGAGGAATTTACTTCTATATTAACTATAAGGCTCTTAATATAATTATTAAAAAAGACTACTACCCCCTCTTACTAATCTCTAAGATATTATACTAAGTAAGTATAGCTAAGTAATATATTAAGCTAGATATAGTAATAGCTTTTTATAAGTTAAGGGTAGTAAAGGAGTATTAGGAGAGAACTATATTCTATACTTAGTATAGGTTATTTAAATAAGTAGTTTATTTATTTAGCCTAATTAGTACCCCTACTAGCTTCTAGTAGTATATTAATAATACCCTATAAGATTTCTTTAATAACTTTATTACTACTTATATAGATAATATATTAATTTACTCTAATAAAAGAAAAGAAGACGAATAAGAGGAAGGTCTAGGAGGTCCTCTAGAGGCTAGCAAGTATAGGGCTAAACCTTAACCCTATAAAGTACGAGTTCTTAATTAAGAGGGTTAAGTATATAGGGTTTATAGTAATAGTAGGAGAGGGTCTTTCCTATAACCCTAAGAAACTCTAAGCGATTACTAAGTAGTTACTCCCTACCTCTCTAAAGGGGGTCTAGAGCTTCCTAGGGTTTATAAACTATTATAATATATTTATACTAGAATATAGGGATATTATTAGACTACTTATACTACTTACTAAGAAGAATATAACGTTCTAATAGGGAGATAACTAATAACGATCCTTCTTATAGCTTAAGTAACCTTTTAATACCTAGCTAGTACTCTACTAGTTTCACTTAGAAAATAAATTATTATTAAAACTAATTATTTAGGATTTATACTAAGAGGGGTATTCTTATAGGTAAACTTAGAGGGTACCTAGTATCCTAAAGCATTCTACTTATAAAAGCTCTTACTTATAGAGTATAACTACCCTATTTATAATAAGGAGCTCCTAGTAGTTCTCTCTTACTTATATATAAAGAGAGCGGAGCTATATAATATAACTACTTTTAAAGTACTAACTAACTACTAGAAGCATAAATATTTTATAAAAAGCTAACGCCTTATAGAGCGCTAGAGCTAGTAAGTAGAGGAGTATCCTAGTATAACTTTACTATTAAATACTTCCCTAATAAGGAAGTAATAGCCCTTAATACCCTCTCTTAGAGAGAATAAGATATACTATAAGGGTAATTTAATAAGTAGAAGTAGGGGAGGGTCTTATAGCTAATATTAAACTACGCCTACCCCTATAGGGACCTTATAGCTAGCCCCCTAGTAAGGAGAAGTTAGAAGGGCTATATTAATATCCTAGATATTATAGTCTTTAATAGAAACTTTAAACTATAAGCGCTATAGCTAGAACCTATAAGGAAGGATATAATATATAAGGCTATTTACTATATAGTTACTTACTAGCTTTAGAGCTTCCTATTAGATATTAAGGCTAAGGTTTAAATTAGTAAGTATAATATTAATAGTTAGAGAAGGCTAATACTTAGAGGGAGGCTATAAGTACCTAGCGGGGAGGATAATAATAACCTACTAGGCGAGCTCTATATAAAGATTATTTAATAGAGCTATAACTTAACTATAACTATCTACCTATATTATAATAGCACGCTAGGAATAGTAAGCTAGTAGTTCTACTAGCTAGGATAATTATAAATAGTATAGAGATTTATAAGGAACTATAATATCTATAGAGGGATATATATCTAGAGGTAAGCTAAGAGGGGCTTCCTAAAGCCCCTACTAGTACCTACCTAGTTATATTTAGACCTCTTAATAGACTTTATTATAAACCTATTACTTATAAAAGATAATACTAGCTAATACTTATAGGTTATAGTAAATAGGCGAGGTAAGTTAGTAATATTAGAGGAGATAGGTATTATAGAGGCGGAAGCTTATACCTACTAGTTCCTTACCTTATATTTCTAGTTCTATAGGTTCCTAAGTAGTATTATTAGTAATTAAGGGTCTAACTAGGTAAGCTACTCCTAGGCTAAATTCTATTACCTTACTAGTATAAGGAGGCTATTAAGTATTATATACTACTTATAGACTAATAGTAATACTAAGAGGTAGACCTAGGAGATATAAGCTATTCTATAGGTATTTATAACCTAGGTATAGGATAATAAGGGATAGCTCTTACTTATTACTTAGCTAGCGCTCTATAATAAGGCTAGTAATATAACTAAGCTCTTACTATTCTTTTTAGAGTATAAGTATAATACTAACCTAATACTTATAGTAAATAATATAATAGAGGAGATACCCTCTAGGGATATAGTAGCTACACTCTTAGTAATAAGACTATAGGAAGTAATAGACTTGATTAAAATAAGTATTTTAGCTACTTAGTAATATAGCGAGGAGAATGCGAACTAGTATAGGATACCTATAGAGGAGTATTAAGTAAGTAATAAGGTATAGCTTTTAATAGCTAATTATAAGAGCCCTAGGCTTAGTAAGAAGCTATTATAGTTATATTATAAATATATTATAATAAGAGTCCTCAGCCTATATATTATTAAGTTAGATATACTTAGTAATATCTAGCCGAGGTTCTATATAGACCTCCTCTAGAGGGTACTAGAGGACCCCCTACTTATATAGATAGGGATAAATCCCTAGCTATTACTAATTATAGCTAATAATAGCAAATTTTAAGTAATATATAGAGGAGATATATATAGCGTAATAGAAAGCAGTTAGGCGAGGGTAGAGGTATAAGGTCCTAGTTAAGTAGGAAGGGTATATAAAGCTTACCTAGGAGCTTATAGAGGCTATTATAGAGACTGCTATAGTAAATAGCTATAAAGCCCTATATAGGCTAGTTATAGATAATAATAGTAACCTAGCCTATACCTAGGGGGGGACTAGCTAGGAGGGGGGATAGTATTATAAGCTATACTTAAGTATGAGGGTATGGATAGCTAAAGGCCTAGATCGGGGAGGAATAACGACTTTGCGCAATAATGGGTATATGGTGGTGTATTGAGTATAACTTAGCTTCTTCCTTAATAGTGTAGAAGCCCCTTTTGAAGTATGCGTGCGAGGGTTCCGCGAGGGTTCGGCGCACGTTTAGCGCTGCTTACTAATACCCTTATAATTGCCCCCCTCTCTAAGGCCTTAGTCCCTAAGGCTTATATTAGCTCTCTTAGGCTTAGCTACGGGCTTATTTAAACGATATCCTATAATAATCTAAATAATCCAATTGTCTAATTATCTAAATACCGCTTGTTTCGGCGTTATTTTAGTGCTTGTTCGGCGCGCGTTTAGCGAAAGTTATAATGCAATAGGGTTATCGCAAACTTAATATATACCTATTAAATATCTATATGGGATTGTTATAAACTTAACGTATACCTATAGTAAATACGGCACGGGGTTATTGCAAACTTGATATATACCTATAACTATTGTATATCTTAGCGATGCTGAGGATATGCTAATCGTACGCTAAACGGCGGCTGCGTAACTGCGGTCTTCTATTATAACTATAGTTAATAGTCGTCCTCTACTAAATCGAGGTACTCGACCTCTTTAGTAGTCCGTATAGCGTTTATAGATGCCTTTGGTAGTAGTGCCTTTACTAATACCTTTAGCGCCGGGTTACCGCCGGCTTAATAGTAACGCTCCTCTATATACCCCTTCTAGAAGCAAATAATATAAGTGTGGTTCTTCTAATACTTATTAGTAGTATAGCCTATATAACTACACGTTATATAGTCTCTATAACTAAGGCGCGCAGTCTTCGCGGGCTATTTAGTCTCTAATACTTCTGCAGTAGCACGATACTTATAGCGTATCTCCTAGGCTTATTCCGTAGTAGTAGCTACCTCTAATAGCCTCTAGGTATTAAACTACTGCTGCTCTAGGTCCCTCTAAACCCGCAGGCTTAAGTAGTAGAAGAATAAAAAGGCTAGTATATAGCTATCTTTATAGGGCGTCCCTAACGCCTGTAGTATTACTAACTACTTAGCGAAGAAGCGGAGAGGGCTCTAATCCCCCTATTAGGCTTTATAGAGTAGGCTATATAGGCGCTGCTCTTAGAGGGCTAGGTTAATATAGGATCGGCAAGCGAACGCTAAAAAGTTAGCCTATATAATATTACTAAGGGTAGTAGCGTAGTTTTACTAACGCATCTAGAGCGTAGGGGAGAGCTTTATAAGTACTTACTATATATAGTAGCTATTAGAGGCGTCGCGGAGGTTATTTATATCTTATATAGTAATAAGCTAATCTACTACTTACGCAGGAGTAGAGTCCTCCTCGAGGGTAGCGTAGGAGTAGGCTAGAGGGCGCTTATATTAGCGCGCAGCGGTCGGCATATAGGCAGCGAGGGCGCGCAGGAGGTCTGCGTGATTATAACCCTAGTATTAGATAATACGTAGGAGCTCTGCGATAACTACGTTACTTAAGGGCGTAGTTAAGGGCGTATTCATAGCTATAGTTAAGGGCGTAGCTATATTAGATAAGGCTAGTAAAAAAATTTCACTATTAGCGCTAGTATTAGTAATAGCACGGCAGGTAGTCAGGCGCATAGTTATAATTCCGGGCTAATCTCTCGAGACGAGGTAGAAGTTATATAATTATAAGGGTATAGATAGCTAAAGGCCTAGATCGGGGAAGAATAACGACTTTGCGTAATAATAGGTATATAGTAGTATATTAAGTATAACTTAGCTTCTTCCTTAATAGTGTGGAAGCCCCTTTTGAAGTGTGCGTGCGAGGGTTCCGCCAGAGTTCGGCGCACGTTTAGCGCTGCTTACTAATACCCTTATATTAAGTTAAGCCTACCTAGGCTTCTACCTAGGTTTACTACCTTAGGGAGCTACCTAGGGCTTACCTAGGGCTTATCTAGTTATTCCCTATAGGCTAGCGAAATCTCTACTAGAAAGGAAAACTTCCCCTTTTCCTCTTTAGCTTAAATAAATAGTATTATAGCAACCTCTTATTAAATAAACTTAGGTCTAACCCCTCGTAATACCTATATCCTAAGATAAATAGCAAGAGCCTAGTTATATTACTACCCTTATTATAGAGCGCTAGCTAAGTAGTAAGTAGGAGCTACCCCTAGTTATCCTATACCTAGGTTATAAACGCCTATAGGGTAGCTTATATCTCCTAGTTCTATCTCTTAGTATTACTATTAATTTATAAGTAGTGCGTAGTACTTAATAGCCTCCTTATACTAATAAGGTATTAGAATTTAGCTTAAAAGTAGCTTACCTAATTAGACCCTTAATTACTAATAATATTATATAGGAACCTATAGAACTAGAAGTAGGAGGTAAGGAACTAGTAGGTATAAGCTTCTATATCTATAATACCTATCTCCTCTAGTATTACTAATTTACCTAGCTTATTTACTATAACTTATAAGTATTAGCTAGTATTATCCTTTATAAGTAGTAAGTTTATAATAAAGTCTATTAAGAGGTCTAAGTATTAGTAGGTAAGTACTAGTAGGGGCTTTAGGAAGCCCCTCTTAGCTTACCTCTAGATATATATCCCTCTATAGATATTATAGTTCCTTATAAATCTCTATACTATTTATAATTATCCTAGCTAGTAGAACTACTAGCTTACTATTTCTAGCGTGCTATTATAGCTTAAGTAAGTAGTTATACTTAAGTTATAGCTCTATTAAATAATCTTTATATAGAGCTTACTTAGTAAGTTATTATTATCCTCCCCGCTAGGTATTTATAGCCTCCCTCTAAACGTTAGCCTTTCCTAACTATTAATATTATACTTACTAATCTAAACCTTAGCCTTAATATCTAGTAAGAAGCTCTAAAGCTAGTAAATAACTACGTAGTATATAGCCTTATATATTATATCCTTCTTTATAATTTCTAGCTATAGCGCTTATAGTTTAAGGTTTCTATTAAAGACTATAATATCTAGGATATTAGTATAGCCCTTCTAACTTCTCCTTACTAGGGGGCTAGCTATAAGGTCCCTATAGGGGTAGGTATAGTTTAATATTAGCTATAAGACCCTCCCCTACTTCTACTCGTTATCCTACCCTTATAATACGTCCTATTCTCTCTAAGAGAGGGTATTAGGGGCTATTACTTCCTTACTAGGGTAGTATTTAATAATAAAGTTATACTAGGATAGCTCCTCTATTTACTAGCTCTAGTACTCTATAAGGTACTATTTCTTTATAAAGTATTTAAGCTTCTAGTAGTTAGTTAGTACCTTAAAGGTAGTTATATTATATAGCTCCGCTCTCTATATATATAAGTAAGAAAGAACTACTAGGAGCTCCCTATTATAAATAGGGTAATTATACTCTATTACTAAGAGCTCCTATAAGTAGAATACTATAAGATACTACGTACCCTCTAGGTTAACTTATAAGAATACCCCTCTTAATATAAATCCTAAATAATTAGTTTTAATAATAATCTTCTTTTCTAAATTTAACTAGTAGAGTACTAACTAAGTATTAAAAAGCTACTTAAGCTATAAGAAGGCTTATTCTTAGTTATCTCCCTATTATAATATTATATTCTTCCTAATAAGTAGTATAAGTAGTCTAATAATATCCCTATATTATAATATAAATATACCATAATAGTTTATAAACCCTAGGATACTCTAGACCCCCTTTAGGGAGATAAGGGGTAATTACTTAGTAATTACTTAGAGTTTCTTAGTGTTATAAGAAAGACCCTCTCTTATTATTACTATAAACCCTATATACTTAACCCTCTTAACTAAGAACTTATAGTTTATAAAGTTAAGGTTTAGCCCTATATTTACTAGCCTCTAGAGGGCCTCCCAGACCTTCCTCTTATAGTCTTTTTTTATTCTATTAGAGTAAATTAATATATTATTTATATAAGTAGTAACTAAGGTATTTAATAAGTGTTATAAAGTATTATTAATATATCACTAGAAGCTAGTAGGGGTATTAGTTAGGCTAAATAAGTAAACTACTTACTTAAATAACTTATACTAAGTATAGAATATAGTTCTCTCTTAGTCCTCCTCTACTACCCTTAACCTATAAAAAGCTATTATTATATCTAGCTTAGTATACTACTTAGTTATATTTACTTAGTATAATATCTTAGAAATTAGTAGGAGGTAGTAGTAGTCTTTCTTACTAATTATATTAAGGGCCTTATAGTTAATATAAAAATAAATTCCTCTCCCTAGCTTCTTTATAAAGAGTACTAATACCCTAGTAAGTAAGCTAGTAGCCTTAATAAACCCCTTATCTAGGAGGTCTTATAAGTTTTTTTTTAATACTAGTAGCTCCTTTCTTAATATACTATAGAGGGGGCCTTAAGGGAGTAGTAGCTCCTTTTAATCTAATCCTAGAATAAGGTTAATCTAGTAATCTATCCCTAGTTACCTAGGGGGTAATAGGTAAGCCTTATTAGAGTTAAATAAGTTAGGAAACTCCTTTAAGACCTAGCTTAGTAAAAAGTATTATTAATCCTCTTATAGTTTTAGGTTTAAGGCTTTCTTTATATTAGCTAAGCTAATAGCTTATATTAATATTTCTATAATACCCTCTTAATACTTACCCTATTATCTTACTAGGTATTAGTAGATTATAGAAAATAAGGGTATATTAAAGAACTTTATAGCCCTTATTTCCTTTAGAAGGGGCGTTTCTTCTTAATCCTTTAGGTATAGCCTATCTTTTCCCCTCTTATAATATATATAGTAAGCTATAGCATTATAAATAACTTAGTTCTATCCTATCTAAGGGCGCCCTAAGAGGATATTAGGGTCTAGGCTATTAACTATATATATAAAGATATACTAAGTATAACTACTTATTTGTAAGTTAAACGCTACTATACCTAATATATTACTTAGTAATAATCTACTAAGTATATACCCCCTTCTAAGTTAATATCTCTTCTTAATATATAAAAAATAAAGGTATTAAGCTAGGGAAAAGTTAATTATTATATAAGTATTACTCCTAGTATTTACTAGAGTATAAGCTAGATATCCTCTATTAAATCTAACTTAAATAATAATAAGCTTATTATTAGCTAGTTATTCCTATTTATATTCTTTTTAACTTAATATCTCCTCCTTAATAAGCTTTAGGGCTTAATCTCGCCCTAGAGTTAGTTTTTTCCTAACTCTTTATCTTCCTTTAAGGAATTAGCTACTACTAAGTAGTTATTTATAACCTTATAATATATAAATTCTTTTTTTAAGGTCTTTACCTTTATAACCCTAGGTAGCTAGTCCTCTTTATTAGAGTAGTACTAGGTAATATAACCTCTAGCTTTATAAATATAATAAGTATAGGGGTCCCTTATACTCTTCTAAAGCTATTAGTATTATACTAGGGAGGTACCTAAAGAGAACTTAGAGTTTTAATAGTTATAATATCTCACCTCTTTAACTTATAAGATATATATAGCTCTAGTTATATAAATATCCCCTTTAGTATCCTTAGTAATAAGTCTCTAGTAGGTTACTAAGTAATTATTAGGGACCTTCTAGCGCTCTACTTTCTATATAATACTCTAGACCTTTTAGAGCTAGTTATTATAATCTATTAGTAAGTTAATAATAATTAGCTAATCCCTTAGCTTAGGGGTAAAAGAGGCCTCTAGAAGTAAGATCTAGACTTAACTAAGCTAATTTATATTACTTATATTAGCTAGTATTTATTTAAATCTTAATAAGAAGGTTACTAGGGTTTTATTCTCTTTTTATTAGAGGGTTTATAGTTAAGCTATAGCTTATAACTAGATATTTAAGTCCTTATATATCTAGTCTAGGTAAGCTATATAATACTTAGGGTTATATTTTCCCCTACTCCCCCTAGCTTTATAAAAAGTAGAGATTACTTACTAGGATATAATATCTAAGTAGGAGTTAATAAGGTATTATACCTCTATATCTATAATATAGAATACCGTATTTATAGTAATCTTATACCTTATTTATTATACCTAGGTAGTATATTTTTTCTACTTACTTAAAAGTTTTAGAGGTAGGGGTAGTAGCTTCTAGTATATTATACTAGGTATTACTAGTACCTTACTAGTCGTACTTATAGGGGTCTATATAGCTATATATTAGCTATTCCCCTATTTAACCTCCTATAACTATTACTAGAGGGATTCTATTACTATTACTAAATTAGCTTATGATAGCCTATCTTAATTTCTAGCTATATTACTATTAATAACCTTACTAACTAATAGGGAGTAGCGCTTAACGTATTATTATTATTATAATAATAAGCTTAAATATATAAGGGGTTAGACCTAAGTTTATTTAATAAGAAGTTATTATAATATTGTTTATTTAAGCTAAAGAGGAAAAGGGGAAGTTTTCCTCTTTAGTAGAGATTTCACTAGTCTATAGGGAATAACTAAGTAAGCCCTAGGTAGGCCCTAGGTAGCTCCTTAAGGTAGTAAACCTAGGTAGAAGCCTAGGTAGGCTTAACCTAGGCGTAGCTTATAATAGTAATATAGCTATTATAATATATTATATAGTTAATAGTCTTATTAGTATATATTTACTAGAGGTATTATTACCCTTATATTATATCCTAATAAATTAATATAAGTAAATCTTCTAAAGTTAAATAGTAGAAAATTAGTATTTTAAAGTAGCCCTTTAGGGTAGATTATATTCTTTTCCTCCAATAGGAGTAACGTTAGGCTCCCTAGCTAGTAAGCTATAAATTAATTAAAGATTAGGCGCTACTAGCCCTCTTATTAGCATAGGATTAAGTTCGGAATTACGCCGCAGCCCCTTCGCAAAAAGACTATAACAAATTCACCTAGTTCGCAGGCATAATTTAGGAAATACTATATAGGTATTTTAACCTATACCCTCTACTAGTTAAGGAAAATAATATAGGAACCCTATATATTCCTACTACTCGCAAGCAAACCCTCTAAATATTATAAAGTTAGATACGCGCCGCACTAGGGCTAATTATATTAGAGCTAAACGGGCTACTAAGGCTCTCGTGGTAACGCCCTCGCTAAACCTTCTAGTAAGGTGCTATAAAAGCTACTATATAAGATAACTCCTTAACCTAAAAGGTTAACCTTCTAGTAAGGTACTAAAGGTACTACGAATACTACTATATAAGAGGTAACTCCTTAACTAGAGAGGTCTTTCCTAAGAGGTTCTTATAGCTAGAAGTATAAGAAGCTCTACTACTATAAGCAGGGCCTTATACCTCTCCCTCTTCCTTATCTAACTTATAATAAATTCTTAACTATATTAGTACTAGACCTTATATATAAAAACGCTAAGCTTATGCGAGGTATACCTTTTAATACTAATAACGCGCGAGAGCTTGCTAGAGAGTTTAGTATTAATATAATTAATAAAACCTGCTTTTTTTTAATTACTTTATTATATATAGAGAGTATATTATTAATATAGCCCTTAAGAGGGCTTTTATTAATACCCCTAGAGGGGATACTTATTATTATATTATAACTAAGTAAATAGACTTAGTAATAGAAGCTAGGCAGGTCGTTATATACCCTATAGAGTAGCCCTTCTTTAAGCAGGTCCTCCATATTATTAAAGTAGAGGTAGCCTAGGCCTCTTAGGGGAACGTTAGTAAGTATAGCTTATACTAACTACTTTAATATAGAGAGAGCGTTGCTAATAATAGTATAGGTAGTGGATAAAGCGGTAATAGAGGCGGTATTAGTAGCGCGGGTAGTATATAAGAGGAAAAGTCGATAGTTTTATAGTCTATTAAATAATTAAAAACTACGTTATTATCTATATAAAGTTAAAGATCGTGAGGCTATGGGCACGTATAAGTATAGCTATAGTTAGGAAAGGTAGTTAGTAAGATCATATAACCGAAGGCTGTGTATTATCAGGAGGCGCGGAGTTAGAAGGTCTGTTGCACTTGAGTAGGTAAAATCACTATATAGTGGCTAGAGGCCCTATTGGGATAGGATAAGATAGACTTGGCTGCGTAACTTTCGGAAAACTCCCTTAGCGCACGGACCCGTTGCAGGAAGGCTATGGAGTAGAGCGTGGAAGAGAGGAGCGTAGTAGACTTAAGGAGAGTATATATATATTATTATAATTAGTACCTTAATAATCCTATATCTCGTTTTTTAGTATTTTCTTAGTAAATCCGCGCCTAATTTAGATAATCTCTTTTAATTAGATCTATAAATTATTTTATATATCTTTTAAGCCTACTTATAATATTCTTACCTATTTATAAGTAGAGCTATATTATTTATTATCTTTCTAGTTCCTATTAGTTCTAGCCCTTTCTAATAGTACCTAGAGGCGGATTCTTTTACTCTTTTTAATAGCCTTTATAGGCTTCTTAGAGAGTTAGGTACCTTCGCGACGTCCGTACGTCCCTGCTATTAATATATATATACGTAATTAATCCACTTTAAATATAATAATAACTTAAGAAATTTATAAGTAACGAATTATAACGATATAAATAATAATAAAAACGTAGTTTAAAGATAGGAAGATATTCGTAGACCTACCTTAGGTCTTAGGGAATAGTAATAGCTATGCTTTCTTATAGAATTAAGGTAGGAACGACGTAGACCTTAAAATCCTCCCTTTCTCTTTTTTTTTATACTATTAGTAGGTTCTAGTAAGTATATTCCTTTCCTTACCCCCTTATATACTATTATAACTACTATTATTTAACTAGCGAGTTATAGCTAATATAGCTAAGATAGCTATATATAATACTAACTTAGAGATTAGTAGTCTTACTAAGCTAATAAGTATAGCGAGATTAACTAGATTAGTAACTAGAGACTAACAAACCCCTTATTATTATAACCCTAAGTGCTAAGAGCTATATACTAACTTTAGAGAGATATTAACGTAGTAAAGCTATGAATTCTTCTAAGATAAGAGCGTTATTAGGAAAACCTATCTATATTAAGTAATAAGACTTAAAGTAGATCTATAATAGCTTAGAGTAATAAGATCGAGGTCGCTAGATCTCTCTTATATTTATTTAGTTATTTAGTTTATATTATTTCCTTTTTCGTTTTATTTAAAGAAAGTTATAATAACCTATTTTATCTTTCTATTTAGAAGATATTATAATAATAACTTTACTTTATTAATTATAATACTCTATTATTTTAACTATATAATATTAACTTTAATATTTATAGACCTATAAGTATTATATCTTCTTCTTCCTTAGCTAACCTAGATACTAGATCCTCTTTTAATAAGGGGAAATAGCCTAAAGAGAGATTTATAAGAGCTTTATTTAGTAAGATATAACCTTATGCTATAGGATAGCTAGCTTCTAATAATAATATAGATAGGTTTATAAATCCTACTTCTAGGATAGGAGTAATACCCTTAAGTACTCTACGTTCCCCTAAAGGAAGTTATACTAATTAGAATATTATAGCCCTTACTAATCTCCTTATAAGACGTCCTACTATTATAATAATAATACCCTATTTAACTAGAGCGCCTAAGTTTATTAGTACTAATATCTCTAACTTTATTACTAACTATAAGAGCTTTTTAAAGCTTTACTATAAGACTAATAAAGATATAAAGAACGAGGTTTATATATATAGCTCTAGTAATTATTAAGATATAGTAAAATCTTATATTAGTAAAGCTAAGACTTAGAAAGAAGCTAAGGAGAAACTTCTATATTAGTTTAGATTTATAGACCTAAAGTCTTATTAAGATCCTAACAAGGACTTTTAGAACCTAGTTATAAGATCTTATATTAAGGATAATAACCCTTCCTAGGTTATAATATTAATTATTACTATTTAATAGCTTTAATAGAGAGCTATCTAGTATAGAGACCTAGAACTTACTAATACTAAGCTTATTTATATTACTTATTACTATTTTTTAGAGAGAGCTATAAGAGCTATAGCTTAAAGTCTTAGCTACTAGCCTATTAAGGTTATTTTAAAGTAGTAGGTTATAATAAAAGATACTTTAATTAAATGATTTACTACTTACTAGGAACTTTAGTAGTTATCTAGCCTTATTAAGCCTAAACTAATAATAATACTTTAAATCCCTATAAAAATAATTCTAATAAAGTAGAGGGCTAAAGCTAAGGAACCCTCTATAGCCTAGACTACTAGCTTAATTATTAACTCTTTTATAGAGAACTTTAGAACCCTAAATATTAATAAGGCTAATTATAAGATAGATATCTTAACTCTTATTAAGAGAGTTACTAGCTAAAGAGATAATACTTTTAATTTAAATACTATAGAAGCTATTAAACCTTATAAATAATAATCTTAGGACTATTTATAGACTTAATACTAATAATAATAGTATTTTTACTTATAAGCTAGATATAGGGATTACTAAGGAGGATATTAGTAATACTAGGGATTTAGAAGAGGTAGAGTAAGAGGAGGCTATAGAAGCTTCTAATAAGATAGACTACTATAATATATACCTTTCTAGGCTATAGGGGCTTACTAGTTTTATAGCGCTATTAACTATATTATTATTAGCTATATTAAGTATCTCAAGGCTAGCTAGAATAGGGTTTACTACTATATATTACCCTATTACTTTATTAGCACCCTAGATATAAGTACTAAGGTTAAGATAGGTATTATTAATAAAGGCTATAACTATAAATTAACTAATAGTTAGACGATTTTAAAATATATCCTAATTAATAAGGATACCTTTATATATTATATAGTTACTATGAGTAAGTTAGTAGAAAAGTAGTAGCTAAAGCTTTTAGAGGAGATTATAAGAGTTATTAGTTATAATAAGATATACCCTAAACTATCTATTAGCTTTATGAATTTATTAAAAGATATTATTTAATTATATAACTTTATAGATATAATATTCTTTAGCTTTAAGCTAAAAAACTAATATATTAACCTAATAGAAGATATTACTACTATAGAAAGAGGGAAAGCTAGAGGGTATTATATAGAACCTTATAATACTTATTATTACTAGGCTCCCTAAATAGTAGACCTACCTATAATTTAAAACCCTCCTATTTAAATTACTTAGAGAGTTATAAAGCTCCTAGATAATAAGGAAGATATTAAAAACGCTATACTACTAGATACTCCTAAGGAATAAGTTAAGTAATAGAAGTAGGATAAATAAAATAAGCCTTAGATTTAATATAGTAATTTATAAACTAGCTATACTCTTACTCTTAAGCTATATAGTAAAAGAGTAAATAGGAAAGTAGCTATCCCTAAAGCCTTCCTTTATTAGAACTAGCCTAATTAGGATAGAATAGTTTATAACGCTACTAAAGCTATAATTACTAAGTATAAGGATAGATATAACTTAAAGGTATAAGAGGTTTTTATTCCTACTAATATTATACTTTTAAATTAATTTAATAAAATAAGAGAGAGTAATAAGGAGCTATAGGAATAAATAGATTAATAGAATAATAATAAGAACTATTCTAAAGGCTAAGTAACTTTCGCTACTATTTCTATAGACTTACCTAAGGATTTATAGACTAAGGTAATTTAATTTAACTATTATATAATTAATCCTATCTCTAAGATAGGCGCTATAATAGAAGATTAGGATTTAGTATTACTTCTACTACTAAGATATATTACTATCCTAAATTTCGTTATAATTTACTAGTAAATTACTATTACCCTTCGTAGCCCTATAAATATATTAATTAGGGGGATTATAATAATAGCTTTATTATTAATCTTATTAGTAAAAGTTATATTAAGTACCTAGGCTTATAGAGCGATATAGTTAAGATAAATATAGGGATCTATAGGATTACTAATAGAGAGCGGAGGACCTA
The DNA here is from genome assembly GCA_036785755.1 of Colletotrichum ledebouriae. Taxonomy (NCBI): domain Eukaryota; kingdom Fungi; phylum Ascomycota; class Sordariomycetes; order Glomerellales; family Glomerellaceae; genus Colletotrichum; species Colletotrichum ledebouriae. The sequence goes on along the minus strand of JAVHLU010001129.1, from coordinate 1,751 downwards.
GTTCGTAAGTATAATTATAGATAATATTTATATTAATAGTAATTAGATTTAAGATATTAGCTTTTTCGTTTTCCCTAAAAATACTTATAATAAAGACCTAGTACTAGGAGCTCCCTTTATCTTAAAGACTTAAATAATACTAGATTATATATAGAACTAGATTATTAGAGTCCTTTAGTCTAGGAATATTAAGATTAATATCCCGCTATTATTTTATATAAGAGACTTAATTACTTAGTTCTTAGAAATTATTACTAAGATAGACTATTTTATTTCTTTTTAATATTAATATACTCTCTTATCTCCTATAGAGGAGGGGAAATAGAGGCTACTATTAATAAACCTAATATAGTAATAAGCTTAGATTTTATAATAGATAATTAGTATATTAATAATACTAAGAACGAGGAAGAGCTAGATATAACGCTAGGGAGTATAAGAATATACTAGGATATTAAAGCGATTTAATAAGCTTTTAAAAGCTCTTATAACCTATTAAACGAAGTTAAGTAATAATTAGACCTAGATAAGGAAGTTATTACTATTTTTAAAGAGTTTAAATTAGTTTTTAATAAAGTCCTAGAGATTATAATTTATAATAAAGTTACCCCTAAGCTTAATAAGATCTATAAAACGATTATAAGTATAGGGTATATAGTAGGATATAATAGCTATAGTATTAATTATTAATACTATATTTATAGACCTAAGAAAAGAATTCTAAAGAAGAAAGTACCTAGGAGGAAGTATAAGTTAGTATATTAAAAGGGTATTAAAGTTATTATAGCTATAGATACTACTTTCTCTTATAATAATTATAAACTTATACTAATAACGCTTATATTACTAATAAAAGATATTAATATAATATATATAACGAAAGATAAGAAGATTTAACCTATTAATAACGCTATATTAGATAGTTTAACCCTAGATAGAGACCTAGAGTAGAAGTTAAAAGTATAGGTAAAAGCTAAGAAAAATATAATCCTAGATCCTAGCGCCCTATTTATAAGCTTAGCTATACTAAAGTTTTTACCTATTAAGTAAGGAATAAGGCTTATAAGAGCTTAATAAGAAGCTATCTTAAAAACTATTAATTATCTATAGCTTAAAGAAAAGAAGCTCCTTTTAGCTATTCTTATTATAAGAGAGAAGGCTTTAGCCTAGGAATTTAAGTATTATAGCTCTATATACCCTTCTATTATACCTCTATAAATAATTTAAAAAGTACTATATAAAGTATAATAAGTAAAAGGAATCTTAATATTAAGAGGACTAGAGTAAGATATTATTATAATTCTAAAGGATAGACTAAAGAAGGGAATCCTTAAGTAAAGTTATATAGCTTATTATAATCTATTCTTCTTTATATAAAAGAAAGATAGTAAGATAAAGCTTATTAATTTAATAACTAAGATAAATATAATTATAATATAAGATATAGCACTACCCCCTTTAGTAAATAACTTTTTAGAAGACTTTGCTATATATTAATTATTATTACTACTAGACTTCTTCTTAGGATATAACTAAGTCCTATTAGACCCTATAAAGAGAGACTTAATAACGTTCGTATTACTTATTAGACTACTATAGATATATATATTACCTTAAAGAGTAATAAACTTAGTTACTTAGTTTATATAGGTTATAATTAGAATCCTATATAACCTTATCCCTAGCTATTATAAAGCCTTCCTTAATAATATTACTATTAAAGAACTAACTTTATAATATAATAAAGAAGA